>BDJD01005966.1:0-74790 GCA_002564525.1 Rosa multiflora
TGGAAACAAGGAAGGTGCAACCACGTCTGATGAACGCCTGAATTGGCTGTACGGATTTGTTCCTACTTGACCAAATATGTACTCAGAGAAATCTTCATTGCTGGAGGAGTCCGTGGTGCTCACGGTGCTACAAGAACTTGCATCCGAGGAGCTGAAAATCAATGAACTCTCACTTAATGAATCCATAGAAGGAACTCTGTACATGGAATGAGATCTCCAATCATCTGGATCTAATGATTGATTGCTTGAACCATCAAAACTCATCCTGTGCCGCTCTCTACTAGAATTTGGTTGTGCTGCAGAACTATTCATACTTGGAACCGTGTATCTCAATTTGGATTTGCTAAGACTTGAAGGGACGGCTTCCGAGTTCCTTCTATTGGATGTCCCAGCATGAGAAACCAGCATGAGAAAGGGCGTTACTTCCTAACAAGACTGGGGGTCGCGGAGAGCGCCTAGAAACATAGAAAACATAAGGTCTTTGTGCCAAAACAAGGGTAGATGTATGCTGTAAACTGGAATCATCAAGCATGGCACCCTGCATACAGAAGCATGTATACGCCTTCAGATAAGACCCTCTTTAATTCCACGGGTTCAACCTACAAGAGCCTATGTTTATAAATACAATCAACAACCTATCAAGCTAACAATCATCATTCTTCAAATCTTTTTTTTTTTTTTTTTTTAATCAGGTTAGAAATTATCAATACAAGTTCATGCACATAGATGATAACTAGAAGCTTCCATCTGGCCTCTCACCGCCCAAATGTTGGAGTTATGCTTTCCCCCACTAATATGATAATCAACTTCAGGCAACTATGGATTTGAACAGTGAAAGTTTTCCACAAAACAATGAAATAAAGTTGAGCCCAACGGCAAAATCAGAAATGGTCAGAGAACATACCGAGCTGCCGTCAATCTTGAACCAGTTGCCTTGACTATTCTTTACATAACATATATAATGGCCTGAACATGCAGCATTCAGAATATCCAAGTGAACGACAATGGCATAAAGATTGTCCAAAGGAGATCTATCACTTATATCACTTTTCAACTCCAAGGAAGAAAACTAGGAAATCTAAAGGCAATACTTATATTTAAATTTTTCTAATTCAGTAAGTAGACCAAATGAACAATCAAACTAAAAGTTCGATGATGCAACGAAACAAATTAACTGCAAGGAGCTGGCCGGCCTACAAAAGTTCTGGAGGAATAATAGCTTAATTAAAGTAACAACAGAGTTTTTAAATGAGAATTAATAAGCTTTAAGTAAGTAAAAGCAGAGAGCTGTAATAACTTGCACAAGAAAATCATTTAATCTCACATGAAATAGAGCAGCCAAAGACTAAGAATGTAGTAAATGTTGATATCAGGGGTAACAAATCCTGTTTTGCAGTGGGATGATATTAGGGTAATAACAAAAACAATGACGTACCTTGTATGCCTCGTTTAAGAAGAAAATGATATCAGAACAGAAACGAAAATGATAAGGGAAAGTACTCTCTTTCAGTTTATGATATCGAAGGATGAAGAGCTGTTTCTCAGTTTCTCTGGATCTTTGGCAACTTGAATTCTAGATCGAACAATGGAGCACAACAATGGACGGGAAAGCAACTCTACATTATTGAAAGAAAAGGAGAGGACCATATTGGATTACGCACTCATCTACTGTAATATGAACTAATGTATTATTGAGGAGAGAAAAACGACCTCAGCAATCTCTTTTTTTTTCTTTTTTGATCCCAAAATACTTTCATTGCAAATATACTTCAGAGACACAAACAACTAAAGCAAAAGATTACAGATCGCTGGCGCACCAGCGAAAGCAACTAGACACTAGAAAGGTGGGTAGCGAAGCCCGTCATTTCGAAGTACAGAATGTATAGAGGTCAGCAATCTCTAGTTAGTTCTCTCTACTTTACTACATTTTTTTACGGAATTGGATTCTCTGTTATGAACTTATATGCTAGAATCTGCTATAGTTTGTGTAGAAGATTGACACATCATCTTGAGCCAATCCAACAGCTAAAATTAAAAGTCTAACAGCCTCGACATTCTCAAGTAACCACTAGATTGGTGCGCCTCTCTCCTTCTCAGTTAAACCATAAGAATAGCAAGGCATTTTAAGGTGTTTATAATTCTTCCGACATATAAAAGTTGGAAGGGAAAGATATGAACATAAAGAGCAATTGACTCAATAAGACTTGAGATTAAATTTATTTTTGATTTTCCCAAAACTGAGGCAGCTTTGCCTATAGACACTTGAGAAGGAATGGACAATTTTTTTAAATCATGCAAATTTGTAAGTTGATTTGTCATGTGATCCGTAGCTTCTAAGTCTATAATGCAATAATTATGCATAGCACTAACATTAAGAGCAATTGAGAAAGAGTTTAGAATACCTGACACTTCTTCACGTAGAACACAATCAGTTTCTGCAAGAAAGCCAGCAAACTTTCCAAAGAGTGTAGTGTGGTTTTCATTCCTAGCCATAATTGTTTCCTCGCACCCACCATGCATCTGCTTCTTGTTGAGGTAGGCAGCAAACTCATTAAAGCTGCAAGATTGGCAGTAAAATTCATCATTCCCTCAATAGAAGGAGCAGCTGCAAGATTTGCTCTCCGTGGAGGATTGTTCCAGCTCTTATGAGTGTTGAGAAATAGTCAACAGGTGAAGTCGAAAAACACAAATAAGCACAGCACACCAAGAGAAACAACCACAGAGATACAGGCACAGGAACACAGATTTAAGGTGGTCCAGCAAAACTTTTGCCTACATCCACAAGGCAGAAAAACTGTCTTCCACTATACTTATAATGGATAAACAATCATACCAAGCCTCAAACAGACTTGATGAACAACCAGAAAGAATAAGAAAACAAGACTCTCTCTTCTCTTCCTATCTCTCTCTTCTTTGCCCTCTCCCACTCTCTAACTCCAAGAATGGAATACACTTTGCTCTCCGTCTCTATGATGCAAAACCAAGAGCGGAACCCCTCCTTACATAGCCATAAGGATATCAACTTTCTTCACTAGGAAACCTATTCCTATTGGTGGTAGGCAATTATGCCTTTTCCTTCTCTGTAATCAACAAGGATTACCTATAATCCTACATCAATAAGGATCTTCCTTCCTTATTGGAACTATTCATCAGCAGGACTCCAAAACTTACTGGGTAAACAATTTTCATTCTCTAAGATAATAATCTTAAGAAAAAACTCATGGGCTGGAATTTAAATGTCTTACTTTCTTTTGAACTTTCAACATGATTAGATCAGCCAGAAGCCTGGATACAACTGACACCAAACCCAAAAAAAAAAAAAAAAAAAAACCTCCAAAACAGTGACCATAGGAAATGGAGGGAACCACTCAATTTGCGTAAACATATATGTGAAGAGAATGGGGTTTCATTGAACCTCTTACCTACAATGCACCAAAATATAACATGGAGGAACTGAATCAGTCCTAGTTACCTATGCATAAATTTGTAATTGACTTGTACTTATGCCAAGCAGAAGTCGACAAGGATAAGTATGTCATAACATGTGTCTCTGACAAGATTTAACAATTTTTTTTTTTTAAATAGCGTTTCCAAAGCAGTCAACATACCAGCCAGAAAGCAATCAAGCCATTGAAAGCGCTCCCAAAATAAGGAAGGTGAAATAAAAAAAAAATGAACAAACAAATGTTCTGAAGACATAGAAACCAACCAACAGTAATAAACACATCGGTTAAAAAACATACAAGTCCTACAAGGCTTTCGAGGCATTCTAGTTGCAGCAGAGCAACCAGCAAGCTCTTTCCCCCTACAATGGAGAGAGAGAGAGAGAGAGAGAGAGAGAGAGAGTCACTTTCACAAGAACCCTTAGGCAACAGCACTGATACTAACAATGGTACAAGACAAGAGAAACCAATAACAGAGTAATGTAAATAAATCAATTCATTAATGTAAAGAGAGGCTCTTGAAACCTGAGGCTCTACTTGGATGGAGTGATTCCAAAACATAAGGATTTAGGTACATTATAAGGTTAAGTTGCTTGATTAGACTATCCATACATCTTAACTTTTGCATTGAAAGAAAAGAAGAAAACAAGTGGATTTCAAATGACTCTTTGCATGTCAAATGTACCGCATCCAGTATTACAACAAATGCATTCTACTTAATGTTGCATAGCTCTTCTAACAAATGTAGCTTTGTGGGCAAATCCATATTGCTTTTTAAAGTCAATCCATCAAGATGGAACCTTTAATTTCTCAGTTTTCCACTAATCAAAGTCAAGCACGGATAAATGGACAATCAGTTTACCAATCCTGCAAGACCATACCAGGATCTAACATACTAGATAGAAAGTTCACAACTTTCATAACCTATGCCCAAAATTGAAATCACAGAGGAAGAGCGGCAGAGGAAGAAGCTGAGACTCATAGAGGTCGTCGTTTGGAGGCGGAGAGATTTCTTGGGCTTTGGTGAGGGAGGGATACCCAACCCAGCCTCTTGTGGATTCCAAGCCTCGAATAAATTAAAATCTAAGTGTATGTAACTAATCCAAATTTGTTTGTTTATTTGTAGGAAATAAACACAAATTTTAAAATGGCGTGAAATCAGAGCAAAGTAAAATTTTCGACAAAATGTTTCACTTCTACTAGTGATTTTTGGGTAATTAAGCCTCGATCTTAATCCGTTTAATTTGCTAATTTAATCCCCTCAATAAATCACTTACCATGCATCTTAGCTTTCAAGTGGTCAAAGACAGATTTCTGCCCCGTGATTCCTAGCTTGCTAATTCTTCATCAGTTCTAGATCGATCTTCAGTTCAAGAGATATACAAAAGCAACGCCTTAATCTACTGATCGAGAGATCTCCTTCAAGATCAATGGAGATTTAACAGGCTTGAAGATCGAACAAATATTAATGGACATTATATGAAATTAATTTGAAGAATGAATACATAAATAATTTGAATAAAGTTACAAACTGAACGGATAAGTCAAGACAAGAAATAAGTCAAGACTCCCTCCACAGGAATTGTGTTTGCGATTGTCTTCGCTACCAACGGTAGACCGTGGCACGGATTCTTGATTTCCTCAAACTTTCCTCTTGATACTATTTCCTCCATCTTTGATAACAAGTGCTCCTCAATCTCTTCTCCTGATACGTTTTCCCTAATCGTTGTCTTAACTTCGTCACGTGATAAGAGGTGCTCCAGAAATATACTCCCACAAATCTTTCCGTCCAGAGGCTTAACATGAACCATTGTCAACTCATGTTGTTTCCCCAGCTTTAGAGCTACTTCCTTCAATCTAGTAGTGACAATTATAGCACTACCATTATGCTTGGGCAGTCCGCTGCATAAGCGTTCCATAATGTTAATGTGCCGATGACACACATCATCCAACACAATCAAATAGCATTTACCTGATAACAGCAGGCGGCTTAGCCTTTCCAGGAGCTTATCAAGGCCAACAACCCTCTCCTCTATGGTACGGCCATTACCATCGAAGATACGTGTTTCAAAGCTAAACCTACTATATTGTTGTTCTCCTTCACTCATACCCGAAAAGGGCAGCCACAGTATATGATTAAACTTCTTCATCACTTCCTCGCTCTCCAAAACCTTCTGAACCAGGGTGGTCTTACCCACTCCAGCAATGCCAACTACCCCAATTGCCGTCAATTTACCAGCACTGCTAGAACTGGAAACCCCTGCTTGTAGCAACTTTTCATTAATCTCCTTTAATTGCTCGTCAAATCCGAAAACTTTGGCTGAAAGTTTAGGTCCGGATCCAGTGAATTCGGTCTTTTCCCGAGGATTGCCATTTTGTTGTTGCGGCAAGTCCTCAAGCTCCTGTTTTATTTTGGCCAGCCGACCCTTTATCTTTGAGATGAAAGTAAATCTTCGAAAGTTGAAGCGTGAGTACATATCAGTTATTTCTATGCACTCATGTGCGAAGACTCGGCACTCAGCCAATGCATCGTTGAGATTGTAGAGCACATCAATAATTTCTGAGCCGGTATAAGGTTTCGGCATTATATCTCTCTCATTCACAACATCTTTGATTGCTTTGAATTCAGACGCGAGATCTTTTATAGATGATTTGAAGACAGAGATGGTAATAGAACCTGAATTAGATTCAGACTCTAGCTCTGCTAGAGACATCAAGAACTTGTTCCACAGGAATTCAGCAACATCCAATGCCATAGTACTCGCCTTTGCGCGCAAATGCCGAACCCAAGTCAAACCTGTGAAATTTTTAGATAAAGATGGTTTATATTTTCAATGATATTATGATCTGAGTCTCACTATATAAGCATCTGCACTGAGGTTATATAACAAACAACAAGTGCAGGTTGCTTTTATATATAACGAACTACATAACGCAGCATTGAATCCTCGGGTTCAAATTGATTTCGTGAAGAAAGCAGAATTTACAAAACATAATAGACTACAAGTGCAAGTACTCTATCCGAAAGATCAACATCTTTCTTAGAACCTTCACATTATTTTGCTAACTAATGTACTTAGTTATTAGCTACGCATACATTTTTCTCTGCGCAACTCTCCTATCAACATATTCGCAATATATATGGACGTTAGAAAAAATAAAAATAAATAAATTAAGCATCTGCGGTTACCTAACCTACTTGTAACAATCTAATGACCGTTGGAGGGTGGAACCCGGTTGAGCTAGCAGAGTGTATATTTGGTTGGAGAGCTGGGATCTGGCCTGGTGTACTGTATTGAAAATTCGAAATCACTCTCCAGCTATATGTTCAACTGCATCAGACCTTTTCGATTCAAAAGATTTCAGTTGAGTAATAGAGAGATATTATTCTGGAGAAGTGTGGATCATGCGCATGGTTGTTTTGGAATAAAAATATAGCACACTCAAAGAATTGATTTGCCAAATAAATAAATCATCTCTTCAATCGACTTCGATAGATTTTATAATGTCAATAAAAAACTGAAAATTATTCGGTAATTTATTATTATTATTTTTTTGATAATCAAGCCACTAGGGCGAATTTATATTCATCACAGACCAGAATAGGTCATTACATACCCTGCCGCTGCCATCTATAGACAGACAAGAAGATAGTGGAAGTACCCACAATGGTACATAGAAAATAGACCCATTCATTGTACAATCAATATGTAGACATAGCGGGAATCCCCCTTTGGTACTACGCCGAAGGCGCTAGAAAAATCCGGCCCTCCCAACCTAACTCTGTAACAACTCATTGTACAATCAATACGTAGACATAGCGGGAATCCCCCTTTGGTACTACGCCGAAGGCGCTAGAAAAATCCGGCCCTCCCAACCTAACTCTGTAACAATAAACCTAGCTGCCTAGAGACCTCAATTGGTGTACACCTAGATCCACTGAGAATTAAGTCAACAAGACCAGACCAAATGCACAAAAGTGCCTAGACTGTCTCTGAAAACGGAACCTTATTGTAAATAGACAAACTAAAAACATAGAAAGAGGATTAGGGCTACAGCAACCCTAACCTAAAATAAAGGCCTAATAGGGCAGCCCCCAAGAGAAGAGCCCAACTCAAGATCCAGAAAGCCAGGGTTGACCCAAGCGTAGTCCACCCGTCCACCAAGCCTGCAGCCGCCTGTTCAGCTTCACCCAAGGGTCCTGTCACCACCAACCCGCGCCGCCCAAGAGCCCCGCCACGATGCCAACCACACCACGAGCCACGCCGCCGATCTCCACCAAGCCAGCACTTTCCTAAGCCCCGCGAGCCACAGTCGATGCACCAACCCCAAGACCCACACACCGCCCCATCGTCCAACCGCATCCAGATCCACGCCAACGGGTTTCGCCGTCCCTGCACAGAAGCCATAGACGCCCAGAAAGACCTTCCAAACCTGCCATCAAAGCCAACTTTCCAAATCCCAAGGCAAACACCTCCTCTTCCGATCTCAGCCCCGAGCTTTGCAGTGCCCATCCGGCAATCAGCCAAGAGACGACGCGGCGAAGCCAGCGCTATCCATGGCCTCCGCCGGACAGGGAACAATTTGTCGGGGAGGTTGTGCTCTCTCTCTTGCGGCGCTAGGGCAAAAAGTTTCTTCAAAAGTTTTTTAACTTTTTTGAGGGATATATTCTATTATTAAATTATTCGGTAATTAATAATACACAAGTTTTGTCTATAGATATAATCTATCTATCTAAAAAAAAAAAAAATCTATCTATTTATGCTAGCTATATTTACTTACTATACTATAAAGTGAAGGGTGCGGCTATTGCCACCCTACAATTTTCTTTGTTCACTCTACTTGCTCATTACACCCTACATTTTAATTTCAATTATTAAATTTACTTATCAAACCCATTTATCTTTTCAGAAATATTCTTATATGACATATTCAATTAAAAAAGAATTTTTTTTAACGAAATCTCTCATTTAATTTGTATCAATAAAAAATTAAAATATATTAAAGTTTTATGATAAAATCATAATCTTATTTACTTTCATTTTTTTTAAATTTTTTTTTCTTTAAGTTTCAATGTTTGTCTATTTCAATCCGTGTCAAAAGATTAGTAAATTAACAACTATGAGCAATGAAGAAGGGATTGATTTTTTTTTTCCGTGTTTTCTACTTTTACATACGGTGTTCAAAAGGGTATTGCAAAAATTTTAATAATCGAAGTTAACACTAATGATTTTATGAATTGAATAACGAATTAACGACAATAATGCAACAAAAAGACAAAAAGTTAATAATAAATTCAAGGGTTATTCTCACAAATGGTACCTGAACTTATCATCTATTTTATTGATGGTACCTGAACTTCAATTTTGATCACAATCAGTACCCGAACTTTTCGATTTCATTTTAAATGGTACCTAAGGCCATCTTTCAGTCACTATTCCGGCAAAAAAACCCAAATCTAAAAAAATAAAAAACAAAAAAGCAAGTTCAAGGCAAGTCTATTACCAAAAAATCATCACTATATATGATCACAACCCTTGAAATCATCAAAAATCATCACTATGATTGCCTCCCATGCTGTTTTTAGTCGGAATAGTGACCCGAGGTGGCTCTAGGTATCATTTAAAATGAAATCGAAAAGTTCGGGTACTGGTTGTGATCAAAATTGAAGTTCAGGTACCATCGATAAGATTGAGGTATAGTTCAAGTACCATTTGTGATAATAACCCCCTAAATTCAAACTTGGACCGAGAAGATGAAGATTAATGTTATCCAGTGACTACTTAATTATTTAATTATTTGGTTACGTATTTAGATATCCTTACATATTCAGATTTTAGACAATTAGTGTACTCATTAGTCATTTTACACTTGGGTAATACGGTCTTTCAATAATTCAAATATTTGTATAGTGAACTAAAAAAAATATAGGGTGGCAATAGCCGCACCCTAAAGTGAAGCTCTCAGGCTTCACCAAAATATGAATTATCCAAATTACCCTTTATTCTCAAAAATAAAAACTCGTAATAAAATTATCTAAACAATTATTTTATTAATAACACACAATTAAAAAGAAAAACATAGATACAAATCTTCTTAAGTGAGTGACAATTGAATTGCCTTTAGCAATCATAAGTGCATTGCGCGTATACGAGGGTTAGTCCAAATTAATCGAAGGGTTTTTTCAATCATTTTCGAAACTCATATATGACAAGGATACATATGTCGAACTTAGAATATCTCACAACAAAGTAAAAGAATGTCCCACAAAAAAGTAAAAGAATCATGTTATCCATATTCGACCATTTTCCTTTTCCTTTTCTCTTCTTTGAAGTAATCTAATCAAAACTTCAAAAGTACTACAAAATTCTCAGAGAAACACTCAACATAAAGAAGAAGCATTTATTGATCAAGTTGGCTTCACTGAAAAAAAAAAAAAAAAGTAGTTTGCTTCACTAAACATAAAAAGAGGATTCACCTATCCACGTATCAACTTTTGTTGCAGATCCGTGGTTTCCACTCAAAGCATCATATACCCAGGTTTCAATTTGATCTCTCCTCATCCATCTCTTGATTTCTTTCCATAGCACCAATTGTAAAGAAAATAGAACAGATAATCAGTCCACGGCAGCCAATTGTTTTGAAATCAGACTCGAGATCTTTTATAGGTGATTTGAAGACAGAGATGGTAATAGAACCTGAATTAGATTCAGACTCTAGCTCTGTTAGACTTCAAGAACCTTTTCCACAGGAATTCAGCAACATCCACTGCCATCGTACTCGCCTTTGCAAAATGCCGAAACCAAGTCAAACCTGTGAAATTTTGAGGTAAATATGGTTTATATTTTCAATGATTTGATGATCTGAGCCTCATATATATATAAGCATCTGCACTGAGGTTACATAACAAACTACAAGTGCAAGTTGCATTCATAACAAACTACATAACGCAGCATTGAAACCTCGAGGTTGAAATTGATATCATGAAGAAAGTAGAAATTGCAAAAATAACAGACTACTACTGCAAGTTGAGATTCTGCTCTTTTGTACTCTATCCCAAAGATCAACGTCTTTCTTAGAAACAAATACTTGACTTGTTAGCTATGCATACATTTTTCTATGTGCGACTCTCCTATCAACAATAATCCTATCATCATATTCGCAATTTGGATGTCTAAAACAAAAAAACAAAAACAAAAAAGCATCTGCTCCAGGTTACATAACTTGCTGTTGTAACAATCTAATGACCGTTGGTGGGTGGCAGCCCGGTAGAGCAGAGTGTATCTTTGGTTGGAGAGCTGGGATCTGGCCTGATGAACCTTATAGAAATCAATCTCCAGCTATATGATTAAATGCATCAGACTTTTTCGATTCAAAAGATTTCAGTTGAGTAATAGAGATATATATTATTCTGGAGATCGAAGTGTGGATCATGGTTGTTTTGGAATAAAACTATCGCACTCAAAGAATTGATCTGTCAAATAAATAAATCATCTATTCAATATATCAACTTCGATTAGGGGAACTATTTAAGGTTGATTTTCAACCATCCAATAGGAGGGGGAGTCCAACAAGGGTGTTATTGGCCAATGGGTTCATTGTAAGGGATCATTTAGGGATTGTTTTGGGAGGTATGTGTCGCACAATTGGCTACGCTGAGGCGCCAGACGTGGTTGATGCCATGGCAGGCCGTGCAGCAGTTCAATATGCCATGGAGCACGGGCTGGCTCCTATGAGTTTTGAAACTGATTGCCTTAAACTGGTTAACTCATTGCTTTCTGATGGTGTTGATCTCTCTGGTTTTGGTACAATAGTCGGGGATATTGTATTTGTCCAAGAATCTATTCCTTGTTCATCTTTTGTTCACTGTTACAGAGAGGCCAATTCAGTAGCCCATAGGCTAGCTAGTTTAGCTCTCAATTCCGATCTAGATCTTGTATGGCAGGGGCCTGTCCCTGTAGCTATCAGTAGCGTTGTAGCTACTCCATGTATGAACTAGTTCCTTCATATATAAAATTGACGTCTTCCCCCTCAAAAAAAAAAAAAAAAAACTTCGATAAATTTAAGTTCTCTTAAAAAAAATGATAAGTTTTGAAAATTCAATTAAATATGCACAGAATAATAATTCACATAACATTTGAGAATTTTTGTCTATCTTCTATCTATTTATGTCTTTCTGTCTATTTTCATCTATCTTGTTGATGTCATAATTTAGTTCAACAAATAACCTTTGACTTTTCAACCCTCCAAGTAGGACGCGTTGAAATGTCAAAGAGTCCACGTAGGACTCTGACTTTTCAACGCACTTAAACCTTTCGCCGAGAAAGAAAAGATAATCATAAAATAGAAATAATCATGCACTACTACAAAAAGTGCATCACACAACGGTGGAAATCTGTTATGTGATTTGGACCATGTATGTCGTCTATCTCGGTGTTGTGTGATGAGCACACTCCAACAACAGTGAAACACCGTTGTGTGTTGTGTGTATACCATAGACACAACGCAAGTTAAAACCGTTGCACCGATTCTGCGTATGCCAATGCCAGAAATTGGATGCGGTGCATTCAATTGTTGTTTCGATGGTGGTCAAACAATAGAAATAAGTACACGTTGTTGTTTGTTAACTTCTCACACAACAGAAAAATGGCACTCAGACAACGGAAGTAATACTATACTGTTGTTGGTTAACTTATCATGCAACAGAAAAAATTTGGAAACTGTTGTTTGTTATTCCTTCACACAACAGATATCATAAAATAATTGTTGTATGTGTGAGGCTCAGTGTTGAATTCTTCACAAGTCATACAACATATTGTTTCTATACCGTTATGTGATTTAACATTGGACAACTGATATCTATTCTTTCTGTTGTGTAAGTACTAATGAGACAACAAAATTTTATAGAGACCGTTGTGTGATTTAATATTGGACAACTGATAGCTCTTGTTTCTGTTGTGTGAGTACTAATGAGACAATAAAATTTTATACGAACCGTTGAGTGATTTTCAATGGTTTATTGTGTGATTGACGACAAATGTGTATTCATCCTACGCTTGTTCATTATCACTATTCTACCTAGAATATTTGCATAAATATAATGCTCAATATATATTACGTAATGAAGTATTCTAATTCAAGCGTCTAGTGTACCAAAAGAGCTAGCATTTGTTAATCATCTATATATAAATTCATGTATCCAAAAGAGCTAGCTAGCATTTGCACAAATATAATGCTCTATATACTTCCGATGGCCCTAAAGCTTTTGCTAGGTCCAAGATCTGGTCCAGGACCTGCAGATCATGACAGAAGTTTGCAATCCTGGACCTACAGATCATGAAGAAGTTTGCAATGCTCTGAACAACATTATCTTCAACATAACCTCGAATATCTCACTCACAATTGGCCTGCACCATGATTAGATCATTGTTAGAAAACTAAATATACAAAGAAAAACACCAGACCTTTAAGATGACCAATGAAATATTCAATACTAATCCCAATGATGGAAAACAACCAATTCAAATGAAAGATATTTATTCCTTATGCTAGTAGAAGAAAAGGATGGTACCTACATGAGAATTCATCAGCTTCTTCAATTGAACACATCTAATGCATCATGTCAAGTCTTTACCACTGAGACTAACTGTTAACAGTACATCAATAGCACTCTATGAGGAATGCATATCATAGAATTTCAATGATTTCTAGTCCCTGTCAAAAGTAAAGAACTTAGTGCTTAATTGCTACTAAGCACCAATTCAATACTACTAGGAAACAGAATACTTAAAATGCTTAATTGCCCCTTGTGCCATATGAAACAAAAATTGAAAATTTTTAGTTCATCACAAGCTTTCATCCCTGCTTATATTATGATTTCTCACCTGAAAGCCCCACCAGAAGCTGTCAAAATAATACACCGAAGTGCACCTTCTGGCAAGCCTTGAATACAATGAAGAAATCAGAATTCATTAGCTTTACTAGTATTCACAGGAAAGGATATAGGATGCAGAAATAAAGAAATGATGAGGCAAGGACTAAATTAAGGTGTATCAAGTAATATAACAGTGATTTGGGTATCACCAACAAGAATAATGCAGCAAATTTGATAGCTATATCAAGATCACAGCAGAACCTATTAGATAGAGTTGGGTATCAATATGAATTTGTTTTCATACCTGAAAAATTGTAGAATGTTCTTAATCAGCAGAAAGAATTTTCACATTATGCTTGTGCGCACGAGGAAGAACAAATGGGCCTCCAGCAATCAAGGTAACCGCTTGATGTCTTGCTGAAGTACTGACTAGTATCTCTCCTTTCTGATTGAAGGCAACTACTAATGGTGTGGTCTGAGCACCCTTAGAATAGTTCTCCTTCCTAAGCACCGCAATAGTTCAAAGTGAGATACAATCTTAGAAACTTCCCATTTTCTATCTGCAATCATATAATACGTGATCAGACATACAATCTTAGAAAGAAAGATTTAACAAATTTATTAACTCTGAACCTACTAACTAAAACACTAACAATAACTTATCCATCAGTACATTGCATGATCTCACAACTATCCCAACACTTCTGTTTTAATTTAGGTACAAATGAGTGTGTCTCTATGGAACACAGAATGAATGCAACTTACTAAAACAACTTATCAAGCTTTTTTGTTATCACAATGCATATCCAAAGCAAAGCACAGAAGTGCAATCACCTAAATCTGACATACAAGGGAAAACAGTGAACGTGGTTTATCTGATCAACATGGCATCGGAGATGGGGGAAAAAACATAACATCAACATAGTTTCTAATAAAAATGGAATATAAGAAACCTTTGGTGCAGCAACCAAAAAGATGCTTTCTCTGTTAATATATCGAACAACCTTCATTTTCATCATGCAACCTCTGAAGAGATAGCAAAGTCCCTAGACATATCCAAAACATAACATAACTGAAATAAAGAAAAAAGATTCATAATTGTAAATAAAAGAGAGAAGTCCCCTGACATATCCAAAACATAACAGAACTGAAAAAAAGAAAAAAAGATGCATACGATGATAAAGATAGAAACATAACTCAATTAGGCACAGTAAATAAGGAGCCCCTGCATCAGTTTTCAAAAAACTTTGAATCAAAAGCATATATGAACTACTGATATGAGAAGGATCTGATATGTGTGAGAATTTTACTGGGACTTGTAGAAAGCAAAAAAAGCTGTCATTTTGCTGAGAATTTATTAAAGGGTACTACATAGCTCCTTCTAAAGGGTATGCATTTTGGCAAATGGCATCTTGTTTGAGACATAATCTCCAGTTAGACCAACAAAATAAGTCACCTGCCTAAAGTTCACAGCTTACCCACTCTGTGTGTGTGTGTGTGTGTGTGTGTGTGTGTATATATATATATATACACAAAACTTTGAGAATATGGATTCCAAATTTGTCAACACTAGTTGTCTAGCAATAGGAGATGTTCAGATAGTACGTTGTGATAGTTGTCACCTCATGAAAGATGTTCAGATCTTCTGAAGATGAGACAAGTGACAAGTGATAAGATTAAGGCATGGTTCTTGCTTGCAAAGTTGAAGGATTGAAAGATAATGTAATTCCAAAACAAACGTAGCTATACAACCTTAGCAAATACATCCACATATATAACCAATGTTGAAGGATTGACCAGATAAATAACTTTGCATCCATTTAATCTGAATAACCAACAAGATCAATGAGAACTCAAGCACCTTCCCAAGTTGATCAAATCCATCTAACTGGTTAAGCAACTCCATGAGTGTTCGCTGGATTTCACGGTCTGCACCGGTCCCTTCGCTAAAACGTTGTCCACCAATAGCATCGATCTCGTCCATAAAAAATACAGGGCTAGACATGAATTCAACAAATAAGGTATGCTTTTTAACAGTAATATACAGAGAAAATGATGAACAAATTTCAAGCCCAAATTAACCTGGTGATCACAAGCATAACCGAAATAACCATGTGCATGGATCAGATTTTACGTACTAAGTTAAAACAAGTGATTAAAATGGAACTTTCCAAGGTAAATTCAGATTTTGACATGAAAATAACCATTCAAAATTTTGATACAAGAAAGTAAGCATTGGTCTTACTGCTGAGTGTGAGAGGAAGAGAAAGACGAGAGTCTTAAGTCTCAAGTGTGACCAATAAAGGAACCCGAAACACTGCTAATCTCTTCAGCACAATCTAGGGAGGATAAAATATACGAAAAACTTTAAACGCCAAGCAAAGTTTTCATTCTTTGGTCTACATCCTAATATTATGGACTACCTACTGTTCATACTTTATTCTTCAAAGAGCTAGCAATAACTGTAATAATTGGTTCATACCAGTAGAATTAGAAACTAGCAGAACAAATCCAATAACACCGCAATACTCTTTGATTCATACCTTACTTTAACGCCAGCCCACCAATCCAGTTCTTTAACCACAGAGTAAATTATCCTTGTGTATGCATTCTATGAGATCGGCCAAGTACAAACAGTGCAAATCGCCTGAAACAATTGAACAAATAGACTGAATCGATTCAAACCCTAAGTTGATTCAGCCAAGAAAACTAATAAAGGATATAGAAAAATCAAAAGCAGTCCAAAAATAATGGGCATGTGTTGATGTTCTTGTAGTGCTAAATTGACAAAACTAAGTTAGGTATGTTCACTTATTGATGAACTTTTCTACTTCCTCAACAGCCTAACAGCAATAAAAAATCAACCAAGTCTTAGATCTCCAAAAATTCACAAACCAAGAAGGTAGAAATGTAAGACAATGTTCAAAATCATTCAATTCATGCATGATATCATTAGTACAATGTTTACAGGCCTATAGAACAAGTATGTTGCTTGTTATTTTAGCATGTATTATAAACAAAGCTCAGAATACAACTAGAAAACGAAGCAACAATACATGACCCAAAAATTCAATTCCTATGCATATCAAAGCCAAAATTGACCAAGAAGTTTAATACATGCATAAAAATATTGATTGTACTTGTGTGAGAAAGAGAGGAAAAGGAAAAGGAAGGAACCTGAACCAAAGGCTGAGAAGGAAAAATAAAGGTGCCAACAGCATCAACAAGTAGAGTCTTGTGAGTGATTTCACCATAGAGAGACCTCCTATAGTTTTCATAATCTTTCACGCCCCGCATCGACCCAATCGCAGTAGCAAACGACGAATAAGAATTGTCATTCATGCAATACCAAAACATATAAACAAACTAACACCAAAAGCATAAACTAAAGAACAAAAAAAATTGAGAAATTAAATCAGAGAAGATAGTCAGTCATTCATACCTGAGCTAAAATGTTATACAACACAAAGCCTAACACTGACACCAGCAACATCAAATCACACAATTCAAGCTTGGTGCTTGGCTTTCGTGCCTGCCTCCTCTGCCGAGAATAATATTAGCCAATCGCTTGAGCACACCTTCATGGCCACTGTGACAAGTTCTTCCTCCCCCTCCGTCAAACAAATCGAAGAATAAGGGCATTGTCAATAGAGTCGATAAGGGTGTCATGCTTTCTCTGCTGCTCTTATAGATTCTACACACAATGGTGTAGTATCTTAGACCTCAATCTGCTAATATTTATACACGTACAAATTAACCCAGCATAGCGCCACCTCTTAGGCGTAGCACAGCACGTTCGCCTCCACCATCTCAGACACTGCCGTCTTTAGCATCTTTTCAATTGACCCTAGTTTGAAGGTGAGGAGGAGAGAGAAAGTGGATATGAGGCACTCTATCTCCCCTGTCGCTGAAGAGGAATCGAAGAGAATGGAACCCTAAGAACCCTAAATCTAAGAGAAACTTGCAATTACAAACAAACCCATTTCAATTTCGCAGAGGAGTTTTCCAGAAGACTAGGATGGGGGACGGAGGAGAGAGTAAATTAGTGATAGAGAAGAGAGGGTTTAGCGTTTTGTGAGAAGAGAGAGAGAGAGGCAATAGGTTCTGTGAGGACGGAGGTTTCAACACATTCAGTAGGCATATGTGTATTGACAGGAGGAACTGACAAAATAATGGGTTGCTGTTTTAGAAGGTGTAGGTGGCTGTCGGGTTTGGTGGGAGTAAATGAGACTATTGGTTCCTATTAAGTTGTTTAGTGGGGAGACTTCGATTTGTTTCAAGTTTCTCCAACAACATGTAAATAAAGGACCATTGTGTGAGTATATGATGACAAAGCAGGTTGGGAGGGAAAATTTGTCGCCTGTGCCTATATAGATGTCATCAAATTAAAAAAATTCCGTGCGCGTTGTGTTGCCTGTGCCTATATAGATTTCATCAAATTGAAATTTTTTTCCGCACTGTGAACCTTGCTTCCATGCTCAAACAACAAAACTATGATTATCTGTTGTAGAAATTTTTGCATCTTGCACTAGGTGTACCTAGTACGATTTCTCAAACTTCATACAACATTTCGTTATACAACAGAAAACAAAAAACTGTTGTGCGTATAGTTCAAATTCCATTTTGGTGAGCTCATTTTGGGAGGGAATTATGTGCTCATTTCCCTCCATTCTAGGCCTCACATTTACACAACAGAAAATTCTTAAATCAGTTGTGCAATATCTTCCAAAAACAAAGTTTTCAATTTGCTTAAATTTACACAACAGAAACAAATGTATACCGTTGTATGATAGAGTTTGTGTCAACACAGAACAGTAGATTTTTGTTCTGTTGTGTGATGAGTGTTGTGTGATGCACTTTTTGTAGTAGTGATGATTAGTGAGATGCCTAACTTTGGTACTCCAAGCCTTCAACCTGCTTGGATCTCCACCTCCTAAGTCTTGGAAGGTCACCATGTGATTGACTTACCATCTTGGATGGCAAGGCAAAAGCATATCACGACCTCACTACTAGAAAAACATAGTCCAAAGGAATCAAGAGTCTCAACCCCCCAAGAACAAGAGTTTGACCCCCAAGCTTAGAATCCTCGACCTCTAAGGATCATGACCACGAGCTCCAAGGCTAAAGCATCGACCTCCAGGCTCGCGCCCTTACAGTCGCCATGAAGAGACATAGTAGCACCAATTAAGGCCAAATCTCACCAACCATGCCAAGTGTCAAGTTTTGACATGAAGCATGGCTCTTAGGCATACTCTAAGAGTAATTCAAGGAAAAGGGAAGCTTGGATGGGCAACACCTATCTCCTAGCTCTTCACCAACCATATCAGACAACATGGTGGTGACACTTGTCACCAATTTTGTCAAACCCATCTTGGCGTATTAGTAAGCACATAGTAGGGGCTGACACCCCAATTTTATGGGATTGAGCCCATACCTTTCCCTTTTCGCCACAACCACTCTTTTCCTATAAATACCAATCCTTTACAAGTAGAAATGGACAACTTCAACTCTTTCTTCTCCCAACACTATGCCAAACTGCATAATCTCTCTCTCTTTCTCTATTGACATGTCAACTTCATTCTTATGGCAAAATGTTTAAGCACTAGTCTTTCTTCTCCAATTCCCATAAATATTCAAACGCACTTATCTAACTTAGGCATCGGAGTGTGTTTGGCCGGCCTTAGGCTGGTCCTCTGATAACCTTCCATCTCTTCACATTAATTTGTAGGTCCTTTCCATGGAGCTCCACCAACTTGAGGCGATGGATGCCTAACATCAGGTGGATGATGTTACAAGCCCAAGCCAGACTGGAAGCCTAATGTTAAGAAGATGATGTTATACACCCAAGCCAGACTGGATGCCCAATGTCAAGTGGAGGAATCCCGAAACGTCAGGTGAAGGGAGCATGAGACCAAACTTACAGCTTCACCCAACAAGAGTGTTGTTATGATGAACCTCCTCCAACTTCAAATGGTGGATCTCCAATTTCATGAGGAAGACTATATAAGCCCAAGGCTCGACTATTAGTTTCACCCAATAAAGGAGCGTGGATGCCCAATATCAAGCGAAGGAAACCCAAGGCCAAACTATCAGTTTCACCCAACAAAGGAGTGTGGAGGCCCAACATTAGGCGAAGGAAGCTAGAGGCAAGACTATCAGTTTCACCCAACAAAATTAAAGGAGACCTGGATGTTGGATCATAATTCATATACATATTTGTGCCCTAAAACATTGAAATTACTTGTTCTAAAGTCCAATTTAATGTTGACTAATCCATTTCCATTATTCTCCTAATCTTGTACTTTTGCTTAAACTTTGTGTTTATTTATATATATTTATTTTCCTTATCATGCTAGGAAATGATGGAGAAGCATGGAAATGCACTAAAAAGTCAACCTTAGCACATTTTCTTACTCCGGCTAGGAGAAAGAGAGCTAGACAAGAAAGGAGGGGCGGCAGCCTGAAAACGAACTACAAATGAGTAAAAACTTTCTAAATCCATTGTAGACATCCTAAGGATCATTTCTTATGAAAAGTGCAAGAGCTATTTCAGAGTGTAAGGCCTTTAAAAGATCAGTCCAAGTTTTTGACTAAAAAACGAAAAAGGGCAAAATTGGACCTGTACGGATTCTGGCAAAATTTTTGGCCACATCACGATAAACTAAACTCTGAAATTTTACCAAGATGATCTACACTTATCAAGGAACATTTAGTATGAAGAAGTGGAAGGGCAATTGACTTGATGGATATACTCTCGCAAGCGTATGAATCGTGTCAAGATAGGGAACTATTAAGTCCAAAATTATTGTACCACTAGGATTAGTGGCCAATCCACAATCTTTGGGTAGTCGGAACTAAAGTTACTAAGCAAATAAAGGAAATAAAATAAATAAACTAATCTAAGGCACCAAACCTAATCAAAACTAAGAGTATAGTGGTGGATATGCACAAAATCCACAAATGATTGGAAGAGTTTAATGTTTGGAGGTCGATTCTAACTTAACAAAAAGTAATGAAATGTAACCCAATAAAAATAAAAATGAAATGTAAACAATAAAAATGAGAATGTCGGGTGCTAGGGAGGCTCCTTCACCCAAATCTTATGTGTCGGAAGCTAATCTAATGTAGATGCAGATCTCTTATTTTGGCAGTTGTCGTATCCAAAGCGGTTCAAGGCTCAAGGACCTAAATTCCCTTTCATGGTATTCCTACTCCGGTTCAAGGGTCGTAGGAACTCACTTGACATTAATTAGAGCCGATTCAAGAGTTCCTAATTCAGATCAAGAGGCCTAGAGATCGAGGAATCAGACTACTAAGCAACCCGCCCGCGCAATCACGCAACAGGTGTAAATCACCATGCTTATAACCGCTCGAATACAAAATTGAATGTTTCTAGCTTAGGAATTAGAGGGGGTCAAGCCTTTGACTCCGTCTCAGACATGCTCAAAATACACACCTTAGAGTTGACTAGGCTCCTAGACATGCATTTCAACTCAACAATAATTGATATAAGCATCCATCCTATGAAAATTGCATCATTACATTAACTTAAACATCTTTTACACAAAATTTGAGTTAAGGCACACAATCCTGACCTCCAACAAGGAAATTACTCACAGCCCATAATCATAGACATCAAAATTACAAAATTTAAATACAAAAGAGAAGATAAGCGTAGGAGAAAACAAGAATAGTCACAAATAGCTAAAAAACTAGCACGACTAGTCTTGAATTACAACTCCTACAATTACCCCAAGTCTTGAATCTTGTAGAGATTGAAGCATTTGATGAATCCTTGAAGCTTTTGGTTGAGTAATCATTCAAATTCCTAAAATAAAACTAAAGAAATATGGAAAATGGAGGTGGAAGGAGAGAATGAGCGCAGCCCAATGGTGGAGTGTGGCGCTGGTAGTCTCTTCCCCTTCTAGGGATGATTGATTCTATATATATAGAGTCGTGGTGGCCTATGGTCAAAGAGAGAGGGATTGTGAATGCATCTCGTCCATTGGTTGAAAGAGGGGAAGAGAATTAAACATATAAAAGTTTTCTGTCAAGAAAATTAAACTCACATAAGCAACTTAGAATCACAATTATTGAATTCGAAAACTTTATTTAAACATAGAAATTGGGCTAAAACTTTGCCCTAAACGTTATTGTTAACTAGAAACAAGTTCCTACGAAATCAAACAAGGAAATCAAAAGATTACAAGGAAAAATGATGAATTACACCGTGAGGGGAGATGGAGATGGAGAGCTTGAATGTTGGAATCTTGAATCTTGGAAGCAAGTCTTCAAGGTGGATGATGGAGGTAGATCTTCATGGCTCCTTCTTCTTCTTCCTTTCCTTGCTTGAAGATGCAAAAACTTGAACTAGAGAATTTCCCAAGGAATTAATCTGATAATGACACACAGTTTCGACCCATCACGTTGAGCCACGTCAGCTCTGTTGTGTCATCCAACCAATCAAAAAGCTCCAAAATAAATCCTTAATATATTGTTGCAAATTTCCAATGATTTAATCTGATTTTATTCACAATTTTCGGCCAAATATCTAGGCATGAACCTATACAACGTATTTGGATGCATTTTGGACCTTTTCTCCCTTAAATCCCTCCATGGCTTTATCCTTAATGTCCTCCCCTTGATTTTCACATTAATACTGCAGATTTTAATTCCTTAATTTCGGCCAACATATCTTGAGAGAATTGAGGAGCGAATCTGGACTTGTTTTGAGCCTTATCTTGTTGCACACACCCTTGAAATTCTCCAATGTTTTTCCTTGATTTCTTTTTTTTTTTTTTTCACGTTATCTTCATGATATTTCAAGGTAAAATCAGATTTAATTCCCAAAAATATCTTCCTTACGTCCAACAACCCAAAATCAAATGGGCTTTCACCATTTTGCCAAAATCCACATTAATCTAGAAGATTCTTGGGCTTTCTTGTGTCATCTTCAAGCCATCTGGTCTCCTAGTGTCTTCAGGACTCCTATCTTTTCGCCGTGTCTACATTTCAGCTCATTTCTTCTTCATGTTCTCCAGTGCACCTAAAAATAGAAACTACATTAAAATTGATTTATTTAAGGAAATAATTAAGTAAAATATGAGGAAATAACTATTAAAACATCACATTAAAATACTCCTATCACATTTCAAGTTTCATTTTGTGTTAATTTGATTTGAAACCATTTTCAAAGCCAAAAATCAAACCACTACACCATCTTGCATATATTCACCATGAACTTCGGTTCACTTGTGAGCCATTGTTTATGATTTGTACATTTGCATATTCATCTAGCATCCTCTAGGTTTTCCTTAGTTAGAGTGAGATTTTCCAATTCCTTAGGTACGATATCCCCTACTCATAATCTCTGCACTATAACTTGACCCTTATACTTGAGAGTGACTATTTGGCTAACACTGGACACCCAACATCAGGTGAAGGAAATCCGAGGCAAGACTATTAGTTTCACCAAACAAAGGATCGTGGATGCCCAAAATCAGGTGAAGAGAGCCCAAGGCCAAACTATCACTTTCGCTCAATAAGGGAGCTTGAACTGCAATACCTTCAGTCACAAGAGGTGGACGACCAAGACCAGGCATAGGACCACTAAGGCATACCTTCAGTCACAAGTAGACAACCAAAGCTACTCATGTAGTCAAACTAATCAAAGGAAAAATAGACCCACTTGAAGAAAACAACCACACCACTTTACACTTGGATTTCAACGAAAGTCACGTTGACTCGTTGATGCCGAAATTGGCATCACCGTATCTAATATATAAAACGAGGCTCTTAGGCTTCACCAAGATATGAATTGCCCAAATTACTCCTTAGTCTTAAAAATAAAGCTCATAATAAAATTATTATTTTATTAATAACACAAAAATAAAAATAAAAAACAGAAATACAAATTTTCTTTTGAAACGATACAAATTTTCTTTAAAAAAAGAAAAAATGTCTTCACCGGTCACGCATGCATCGCATGAGTAAGGCTAGTTCAAATTAATCGAAGGGTTCTTTCAATCATTTTCAAAACCCATATACGATCAGTATCTGTACATGTTCAATTTGGAATGTCCCACAAAAAAGTAAAAAAATCAAATGCTCTGTCATCCATAATCGAGTTTTTTGTCTTTTTCTTTTCTCTTCTTTGAAGTAATGTAATCAAAAGTACTTCAAAATTCTCAGGGAAACATAAAGAAGAAGCCTCTACAAAGTTGATTGATCAAGTTAGCTTCACAGAACATAAAGCCTCACCTATCCACATGGGCGGATCCAAGTAGTAGCTTGGACGGGCTGGAGCCCGTCCGAGATTTTTAGGTTTAAAAAAAAAATTAGATGTATACTTTAATTGATGTGGGTTTAAATGTTTAATTGACGTGGGTAAGTGGGTTTAATTGATTTCAAAACTTATCAAGGTCGATCAATGGGTCTTCTTTTTACTGTGCAATTGTTGTGGGTTTAATTGATTTCAATACTTATCATTTTATCAATTGTTGTGCTATCTCAATATCTCGGCCAGGAGCTTGGCCTCATTCGAATGTCGAGTAATCAATTCAAGTTTATAGAGTTAACTTTGCAGATTGGGCTTGGGTTTATTTGCTAACTATTTCGTCATATCCATGGCTTTATATTCAGAACAAACTTTTGGGTTGAAAAAAAAAAAACTATATATGTGATGTATATTTTTTGTTTATATGTATGTTTGTTTAACGAAGCCACCCGAACTCTCAAATTATTGAAGTTAAACTCCTCTCTGGCTGTTCCATTCTCTCCGTCCATCACAAATTTTCATTCTTCTTCTTCGCAAAAAGGCCTAAATTACGGACTAAATTCAATCTTTGAACACTTGAACTCTCAAGTTCTCATCTCCCCACTCTTGCATTCGCACACCTGTGCATTATTATACTAAAAAAAAAAAAATTTGGGCTTCGCCCAAAGGGACACATAAATATGTAGCCCTCCCTATTTTCAAATCCTAGATCCGCCACTGCCTATCCACCTATCAACTTTTGTTGCAGATCCGTGGTTACCACTCATAGTATTATATACCCAGGTCTGAATCTGATTTCTTTCCATGCATATATAGCACCAATTGTAAAGAAAATAGATCAGATAATCAGTCCACCCAATGCCAGAGAAGCAGTTGGCTGTAAGTCCGTAACGCAAGAAATGTCACAAGATCGGCCAACAGTGGGCACGGATAAAGAATCTGGTGTCATGATTGCCAACATCAGGAGGAGTTATGAAGATCTTGATGGCACGGAATTGAAGGTCTGCTTGCTTTCTTTGTCGATCTTCCCCGAAAATGCAGCCATAAAGAAGAGGCCTCTAAGCTACTGGTGGATAGGCGAGGACTTCATCACATCTACCAAAGAGAAGAGAGCCGAAGAGATCGGACAAGAAATCTTCGGAAAGCTCATGAGGAAGGACTTGATTCAACCAGGTGCAGGTGAGCCCGACTGTGAATTACTTGTCAAAAGTTGTACAATGCACCCTTGGATTCGTCGCATGTTGATATCCTTGGCCAGTGAGGCTAAGCTGTTTGAATTCGATTCCAAATGGCCAATGATGCCATCTTATTCCACGAAAAAGTATGGGCGTGCATGTTTAGTTTCTAAGGATCCAGAAAATGTTAAGCCAATTTCCGAGGGTGCTGAGTCGGATACTCTATTGACATTATTCAATGTAAATGTTCGATATCTTGATCTGGAACAAAAACGACTAGAGGAGTTGAAGAAGGTTGAGGTTCTTCAGCTTGGACGGTGGCAGAACTCGCCTACACATCACATTGAAGTGGAACATCGAAGATTTGTTGGTTCCTCAGCTGAGGGAATTCTAAATGGTTTGGGGGCTCAGAAGTACTTGAAGTATCTGAGCCTCCGAGGAATATCGAGAATTACCCAACTCCCTGATTCCATCTTGAATCTTATCAGCCTCGAAATTCTCGATCTGAGAGCCTGTCACGACTTAGAGAGGTTACCTTCGGATATCTCTTCACTGAAGAAGCTCACACATTTGGATGTATCAGAGTGTTTCTTACTAGAAGGCATGCCGAAAGGGCTTCAAAAACTTGCTTCCCTCCAAGTACTAAAAGGTTTTCTGATAGGAACACTGAAGAAAACTCCCTGCCGGCTTGGTGAGCTTGCCAAGTTGAAGAATCTAAGGCGGCTTAGCATACACATGGGAAATGAGGTTGTCGTTCAACCAGGAGAATTCACAAAGCTAGAGGTTGCATCTTCCCTCCGCCACCTGAAGATATCATGGGGAGTGCTTTCTTCAAATTTCAAAGAAGATATCGACAGTGAGTCCGAGAATTTATTGTTTCCACCCAACTTAGAAAAACTTGATCTTCAAAGCTTTCCAACACCGAAATTACCAGACGGGTTGAAGCCTAGCAAACTGCCGAAGTTAAAGAAGCTCTATATAATGGGTGGGGAACTTGCTAGCTTGTCTCATGAGGAAACTAATGAGCGCTGGAAAGTGGAAATCTTGCGTCTCCATTTCCTGAAAAATCTGAAAAAACTGGACTTGCCGACCTTGAGAGAGTTTACCTACTGCGCAGTGACTAAATAAATTGTTCGTAGATGAGCAAAATTACGCTACGATCTAGTTAGTCCAATTCTACCTTTTCACGTCTTGAATACTTGAATTGAACGTTGTGGTTTCTATTGTAAGCTGCTATAATTCATTTTGTGAATAATAATATAATTGTGTATTTTGTTCCTTAATTACTTTACTTTTATTACAAATTTTTTTGATAACTAATAGTTTAGCACCTCATAAAATTATGTGTAAATTATGTGTCTCAATTTTCCCAGTAAGAAGCTCTGGAAATTAAATGTTGACCAGAGTCAACATAATTTTCTAGCCTATCGGGTGAAAAGGGGATAAATTGAATTCAAATGGTTACAAATCCCAAAGCAATAAGCAAAAGTGCAGAAGACAGAGCATTTTTATTTCAATGTTCTCTAATTTTGCTCTTCACTTTTGGCATAAGGCTAGATAGAGCAGTAGCAATTCCCAATCCTCGCAATTTATTAGAAAAATATAAAAATAATAATAATTTAGGCCAAACCAAACCGCCCTACAAATCCGACGAAAAAACAAGCTAGCTAAATCAAAATTGAGGATAACTTGAGGATAACCCAATTGGTCACTATTACAATGCGATAATATAAAAGATGGAGGAGTGTCTCATTACACCATATTAGAAAAAGTCGTACTATAATTTGCTAAACCATTTACTACCTTATTTCTTCCGCGTAAAATATGTGAAGTTCTATTCATACCTCCAAAATTGGTATTTGGACCTCTCACTTTTTCCAAATAATAGTTAACTTTGTCAACTCATGTCAAATTACCAATAAAGACACAAATAAGGGAAAAAAAAAAAAAAAAAAACTCTTCTTATCTCTACAAGCTGTAATAGTTTTCAACTTGGGAAAAAATTTCTCCTCCAATGTAAACCCTAAATTGGCGATATGTTATTTAATGTTGAAATCAAAATTTTCTAAATTTGATTTTGCCTTCGTAAAGTGATAGACTTCCTTGCTCACATAACTGACAATTTACAAGATCTATCACTGCGCTATAAAAAAAAAAAAAAAAACTTTTCTTTTCTCTACAAGCTGTAATAGTTTTCAACTTGGGAAAAATTTCTCCTCCAATGTAAACCCTAAATTGGCGATATGTTATTTAATGTTGAAATCAAAATTTTCTAAATTTGATTTTGCCTTCGTAAAGTGATAGACTTCCTTGCTCACATAACTGACAATTTACAAGATCTATCACTGCGCTATAAAAAAAAAAAAAAAAGGGAAATACAAAGACACCTCAGTTGATGAAGCCCTACTCATTCTAAATGCAATCAAACATGTGAACGAGCAGCGACAAAAAGCAGTACTTCAGCACGTTTATATACAAACACAGCAATAGGTAGTTGTCCACAAGATCTTCCCGCACATCATCAGCGCAGAGCAATTTTATGTGGAACTATTCTATAGATATGATGAAAAATTTGACCCTCTGATATAAATCTATGGAGAATGCACTAGACTCATAGTTAATTATTGTAATTTCCTCCACTATCCCATACATATCTAAAACAAAAAGACCATGCATGTTCATTTCAAGCTGCTATGGAAACAAGTAGGAGAGAATCAATTTAGAGACAATGACACCTAAATGCAATGAAAATAATACTTGGAAAACATATTTGTACGAGATGATGAACAAACATGGAATTGTTGCCTATGCTAACCAAGAGTCGACAATTCATTGAAAAAGTGTTAGCACCTCTGTTACTTGTATATGGAGGATGAACTTCCAAAAAAAAAAAAATAGCTACAATTCCAAATCTTCAAAAATTAAAGGAGATCCAACTACTGATTTTTGAAAGTATGAATAGAATCTAAAAAAAAAAAAAAGATCTTTTATTGATATTATTAGACGATGGGCATTATAGGAAAATTAGAGAGGTGTAGATAGCAAATTGGTTATTTGTAAAAGTAAGTTTGAGGTTTATTAAGTATGGAGGTCCAAATGCCAAATTTGGAGATATGAATAGAACCTCCCATATGTGAAACACAAAAAGTTATTTGAAAAAACCGGTACTAACATGAGGTTGGCAAGGAATTATTAGAGGAGATTTAATACAATCAAGAATAAGAGAAGAATCAACTTCTAGTTATATGTGTTTCCATTCACGAACTAGCTAAGCCAGCTCAATTGCATTAATCATAGTCATCACCTTCGCCACAATGGAACTAGGGATATGAAGAGTAGAAGCAAAACTCCAAGAGAATGTCCATTCAGGGGCCTTGACCCATAGCTTAATTTTGATTGAATGCTGAAGATGTTAAATTTGCTTCGTTTGGGTTTTAGTTGTGATACAGTCGGAATGATAAACTAGGTTTACAAGCGATAAACCTAAACAAAGGGTTCTAGAGTCCACCAGAGATAAAAGAGGAAATTCTCTATTTGATTGATAAAAAGATGAAAGATAGTTCCGCAGCCGTTTAAGGTTGCTTAAATAAGAGAAAAGAAGGGTGACTAACAATGAAACCCTAAAGCCCACGGATAAAAATAAAACAAACCCAAAAAAACTAGGAAACCGAAAGTTCATAAAAAACTGTAAATTGCAGTTTTGAGACCCTAAACGACCCCGAAAGCCTGAAAAAGGCCACACATCATGGCATAGCAATGAGTCTTGTTCCTAGCGCGATTCCCTTTTCTGAAAGCTATGGCACGCTCCAATCGGACACCGAGCACTTTCGTGTCTACTAGTCACTTTCTTCCTTTTGCACGATCAAACTGCTCTTCGAATTGGACTGTCATCCATTCTGCATCAAGTTGTGAAATTTTGATGAGGATCTGGGAATGTGTGTGGATTACTGGTTTCGGAGTTTCGTTTGAACAGGAAGGAATTTTGGTTTGTTTACGAGCTCTTCGTTTGATGAACTTTGGGTTACTTCCATTTTTTCAATGTATATTAAAAAATTAGTAAGTGCTACTATGAGCAATGAAAAAAAGATAGATTTTTTTATTTTCATGTTTTAAATTTTTTACTTTCGGTGTTTATAATGGTATTATAAAGATTTTGATGAAATTAACACTAATGATTTTGTAAATTGAATAATGAATTAACGATGAGGACGCAACAAAAAGATAAAAAAGAAAATTGTAATAAATTGAGATTTGGTTGGAGAAGATGAAGTTAATGTTATCAGAAAAGAAATTAAGTAGTTTGTATTTAATTAGTTATGTATTTAGTTTTCCTTAAAGATTTAAATTTTAGAAAATTAGTGTACTTATTAGTCATTTTGGATTTGGGTGATATAGTCTTTCAATAATTCAAATATTTGTTGAGTGAACAAAGAAAATGGTAGGGTGGCAATAGCCGGACGCAAAACTTAATTGAGTATCAGGGAACAACTTATAAGAGTTATTATGGGTAAATGGGGGAAAAAATAAGTGAGTGATGTAGGGGAAAAACATCCCTAGAGTTAGTTTAAATGGACAAAACCCCAAATTAAAACAGCTCCATAACTTCCAACCCCCTCATCATGGTTCCAAGCTCCATCAAAATTAATTTTCACCCAATCAATCAATGGGGGATGTCAATTAAACCCTATCGCTCTAGAGGCACAACTCAACCTACATTGGGCACTAAGATAGAAGCTCTTGAATGGTATTATGCATAATACCCATTGCTAACCGGCTAACGACTTAAATATAACCATAAATAAGTCTACAAATAGTAGCAATTGAAAATACTCTACCCTCATATCTGATTTTACTTCTAGCGTGCCATACAAATAGTATTGAAGTGAAACAATTTTTGCTTATTTATACTATATTTAAGAGAAGAGGGCTTGTCAGTCAAAACTATTTTTTTTTTAATTACCCTTAAAAAATTAAAACACTTTAGAAATCAATTTAACCATGCAAGAACAAATGTGACAATTACAAAATAAATTATAATAAAATAAACAATAATTACCCCACAACCCGAACTTTTCTCCCACTTTTTTCTCTCTATAATAAAGTGTTGCACTACATGCAGAGCATGTGTGTGTGTACACTAATCTACTGCTAATAACTTTCATAATACACGCATGCTTAAAGTTCTATATGACATTAATGCAACAAGATTAAACTAATTTTCTTTATTGAATTGACCCGATGGCTTTTGACTCGGGTGGCTTTTCACCAGACCATCCGCTGGTGAAAAGACTTCATCCGCTGGCTTTTCAACTATCAGTTTTACTCTTGCTTGGTCCTCTTGCACTTGGAACTGCTCTGCTATGCCAAAATGAGCCATTAATAACCAAACAAAAGTGACAAGCTCTCCACCTTTACTCAGCAATTGGGCATGGCTACTTGGTCTGCAATGACTTGCAGCATATGATAGTAATTCCACCCACACTTCACTTATCAATTTCCATTTCATTTTCTTCAGATTCCCTACCAGAATACATGCATCAAACAATACAGACTTGCTTCTATTCCCTTTGACCTCAATGGGTTTGATTTCTGTATTGACTTCGAGGAGTTTTCTACAAGCTTCTCCTGGTTCTGCATCCAATCCCAGTGCCCTTTTTTCAAAGAATTGTTTGGCTTCTGCAAAAGTATCAAAAAATCTCTTCTGACCAATTCCCGCTACAGAAGACATCAAATCAGGCTGCATAACTAAGAGATACAACATATAATCAGACAATGTCTTACTAAACTCTCGACGAGCACCATCATCATCATCATCACCAACATTGCTCTTCTTCTCATCACCAGCATTGCTCTCCATCTTCTCATCAAGAGCATTGCTCTCCGTCTTCTTATCACCAGCATTACTCTTCGTCTTCTCATGATAGTAATACCGCAACTCGGTTGCAATGTGCCACAACAGAATGCGTCTGTCATAAGTAACATCATCACCAAGATAAACTTGCTCTGGCCCATCCCCATTGTACTTCTTAAGAATCGACTCCCCTCTTGCTGAACATATTTTGTTGCCTTTTTGAGGATCATCTGCATCCTTCGATTTAGTTTTCAACTCTTCAAAAATGAACTTCCATAATTCCTTAGTAAGTTCCTTGCTGGTTCTATATTTGATCTCATCTCGAATATCCTTGAGCCCCATGAATTTGATTATTTCAATGCCCAAAAAGCTTACATAGTCCATAACTGTAGGTGGTGCTCTTCCATATTCGTGGAGAGAATAATCCATAAAGCTGAATGCAGAGACAGATTCAGACCATCTTTGAAATAAAATCTTCCTGGTCCCCTCTAAACGCTTAGTTGTTTTTTCAGTGGTAGACCGTAAAGAACTCTTCAAATTGAGGTGCTTGTTCATGAGATTAGTGGGTAAATAAGAATTTGAGCGACACTTGCTAATTACAACAGTCCAATCAGACATGATAAGCATCGAAATAGCTATTGAATCTAGGGCGATTGCACCCAAGAGCAAGGAATAGGTAACTCCAACATCAAATCTGTGGAAGCCATGTTTGTCCAACTTATAGAAGAAACCAAGGGCTATACAAACCGTTCCAAATGATATAGCCCTTAAAACGTATCCCCGCACATGATGCACCACAAAAGCTTTGGTGTAAAGAGCTTCATACATAAAGTTGAGCTCAGTTGCAATCAATGTATAAGCCACTTCGGATGATCTCTTATTGAAATAGGCACGGCTCTGCTTGCGCTGATGAAAGTCGAGAACAATATCTATAATAAGACCCATGGAGATATTATAGAATTCATGAGCACGCTGCACCACAGCAATATTATCAATTTTGCCGCCGCCTGCTTCTTCCTCAAGGTAAGTCTTACTCTTGGATTCTGGGCCACGGCCTGTTTCGATGTGTATACTAATTGGAAGATTGGCATCTTTTCTTGAAGTGTACTCATCCATGTACTTTGCATAATCCGGTCCAGTGTCCGGTACTGCAAGTATGGAGTCCTTGAGACTACTTAAGCTGGCAAGATACAAAGCACGTGTTCGCTCGCCATACTTTATAAGTCCTGGGAAAATTAGCAACAGTGTTGGCCACCATAGCTTGTTTTCTCGAGTTAACTGCATAATGAAGACGTACGTCACAGCCAAAACTTGGAATATGAGACCAAGAAAATGTCTTGGCCACAAGGCGTTATCTTCCATAGAAATCGCAATTATGGTGTCCGGACCACCCAGGTGTAACAAAAGAAATGGAGCCCAAAATGCCAAAAGGCCACCATTGTCTCGGCGACCATTGGTGTCAGTTTGGCTGCTTGCAATTAATCCAATGGCAAAGTTCGCAGCCCAGTCTGCAAGCAAGTAAGCTAACCAAATGGGCACAATCACCCATTTGCTTGATGTTCTCTTTCTCATGGGTGCACAAAGAATTAAAAAGGCCTGCAATGAGAGGCTTAATAAGATGAAGCCCCGGAGATTCCACTTATCCCATATTTTCTTCACGGTATTAGAAATAGGAACGGCGGAGAAAACCATATCCTCTTTTTCTTTTTTTCTCCTCCCACCAAAGAATAACTTCAAAGTTCCTACAAAATTAAACGAATAAGATATATAAAATTTGTCTCTTTCCTTTCAAAGTACCTGTCAATAATGAACGGACAATTTCTAGGTTCACCCTTGAGGTGAACGAGCGTACTCACCCTTTATTATGATTAATGCATTTTAAGTTTATAATTTTCTAATCCAACCATTCATGTTGCATAACATCATACAAAGATTAGCTCCCGTTAAAAAATCAATTAAATTGAAGACCTTTTAGTTATTCATTTTTATGAAATACATGGACGGTTCATCATAATAATAGTAAGTGTTGTTAGAACTGTCCATTTGTTTGATACAATTAGATAATTAAACGATTTCTGATTCTCTTTGATTTTTTACAAAGATGATCTTTAAAGGCTAATCTAAGATACGGACCGTTAGATGATCAATTTATTAAGTAAAAGTATACTAATCGACAATCGAGGTAAATATGCTTATTCACCTAAGGGGAGAATCTAAGAATTATTTATTTTTATTTTTTTGAGATTAATGAAATCATTCGTTAAAAATAGGGAAAATTTCACAAACAGTACACCAAATAAAGGTCACTAATAATTTTTATACATAAACTTCTAAACCGATCATTTTGGTACACGAAATCTGAAATCTGACCCACTATCCATACACGACGTTAATGACACCGTTAACTTTATGTCATTTTTCATTTATCAAGGGGTAATTTAGTACTCTCTCACTCTAACGCTTCTTTTTGGTCAAAAAAAAAAAAAAAAAGAAAGGATTTTGTCTCTCTGACTCTCTCTCTCTACACACCCAAACCCAGAAAACTCTTATGACTCCGGCGACCACCGCATCTCCTCCACCTTCCAAATCCACACCCATCAAACTCAATCCCACTTCTAATTCCACCACAATCCATTCCACTTCATTCGAACAAGACTCATCAATCTCTCTCCTTCTTTCCCCTCGTAGCAAGTGGGTATGGGCCGGGTCGGGAAGAGGCCGCAATCGACGGAGACCGTGATGACATCGACGGTAGAGCAGATGGTGGAGACGTATTCGTGGTAGGTGGAGGAGAAGGCGGAAAACGTAAGATATGGGTGAGAGAGAGAGAGAGAGAGAGAGAGAGAGAGATGGGTGGCCAGAGCAAGAGAGAGGGAGAGACCAATTTACCCCTCAAATTATACCAGGTGGCAGAGGTTCTCACGGCGTCATTAATGTCTTGTATGGATAATGGGTCGGGTTTCAGATTTCGTGTACCAAAATGATCGGTTTAGAAGTTTATGTATAAAAATTATTAGTGGCCTTTATTTGGTGTACTGTTTGTGAAATTTTCCCTTAAAAATAACCAAAGGGGATGAAACCAATGGAAAGAGCCCAAAGCAAGGCCCAATTACAAGTAAACCTAACAAGAAAAATTACTACTCAACCCAAATCCACATAGATAGGGCAAAAAAGTGTAACCCTAAAAATTAAGAGAAACATCATCTCCTACAATACAACAGCCACCACCCAAGCCATCTGTGCCGCCGCCGCCACTACCCGGAGCCAAAAGGTAGAGAAAAGTGTCATATCCAGGAGATAAAATTGAATAACTGCTGCCAATACAATCTCAAAATACAAATCCAATCGAAACCAAGGTAATGAGATGATTAATTGGAGCCAAACCCACATACTAACTTTCTCTTCTCCACCAAAGAAACTCAATCCTAGAAGGAACCGAAGCCACTGAAATGGGACAGAAGCCAATATATCAAAGAAATAATCCAATGGTGAATGAGAGGTGAAACACCCATGCGTAAGCACCCATACTCCTCTAGGTAAGTGCTTCTCACTTTTAAGAGGTAGCCATAAGAATCTTCAAGGAATAAGTCTTTGGTAGTTGGAGCGGAGTTGATGTGAGGAAATGGGTGAGGGGAACCATGGAGGTTTGTGGATTTGAAAAGTTTTTGGGCTGTTTGACAAAGAAAGAAGGAGCAAAGTCCTCTAAATTTGAACATAAGTCAGGAAATCACCACAAAGAGGGTGTAAAGCCACCACAGAGGGTATGAGAGAATCAAGGGAGATGAAATTAGAGCAAGGAGAGTCCCCCGTCCCTCCTTCCCCAACTCTCAATCCACCGATCGAGATTTGGAGGGATCACAATCTGGGGAAGAGAGAAAGGGGAGAGAGTTGTGGTTCTAGATCTGTTTTCTCTCTCTAAACTTAGAGATAGAGGCTCGCAGGCTTAAGTTTTAATTCCGGGCGTTTCTTGAACCTAAGAATTGTCTGGCAATAACAATTCAAGGATTAATTTCAAGGAATAACCTTAACAGAAAAACTATTTGGGAACAAAATTATTTTTTGCCGCTTATTGCTAAAAGAAAATCTATGGAATAAGAATAAGTAGAAGAGTTAATTACAAAATACACAATAAATTATGAAGTTATTATAATTTTTACACCAAATTATTAAATTTTTGCATTTACATACTTCAAGTTTTATTCTATTAGCATCTTGATACCGTAACCACTAACATCATTAAAATCTATAGATAGTCAAAGGCAATGAGTCAATTCATCAAATTTGTAATTAAAACTAAAATTTCTTCATTGCAATTGCTTCTACTATGGCTCGAACTCGAAAAATATTTATTCACCGATGCACATCAAGACCAATGGGTTGTTATGATTGAATTGCTTCTTATTGGCTTCTAACTTACTTATATGATAGCAATTAGTATGGAAAGGTTGTTTCTTCCTTTACTATTCGTTTTACTTTTGGTCTTGTTCTTTTATTTTGTTTTGTTTAATATATTTATTCCAAAAAAACAATTCTTCTAGTGTTCTAGCCATTTTTCACTCATAGTAATATACGTTTAAAAACAAAAAGTGTATTGTAATTTTGGTGTTCTGCTGAATCTTTCGACAAACTGCTATATTTGATAATTTGAATATATATATATATATATATATATATATTGTTGAAGTAAATGTCGTAAAAAATCATTTAGGAAAATACTTGCATCCGAACCAGTATATATCTGAGCAAACCCTCTCTTATTTACATATAGTTGACAATCTAAATCCATAATTTAACCGTTCAAAAATTAAATCAACATTAAAAGATCATTTCTGCAAAAATTCATTGTAAACAAAAATCGTTTACTCATGCAATTGCATCAACAAATGAACAACTACGGTGAAAGTTAACGGTCTTATGACAACATAGCTTCCATTGATTTGATACAATCGAATGAGTGAATGATTTCTGTTCACCATGAAATTTTTTTGAGATAATTTTTAAATATTGATTTAACTTTTGAATGGTTAAATTATGAATTTAAATTGCCAACTATATGTAAATAAATAAGAGAGAATTTGATGGTCACATACATATCGGTTCGGATGCAAGTATTTTTCAAAAATTTATAAGTTGTAAGATGTGTCATTTATGTTTTTTCTCTTAAAATATATATATATATATATATATTTATATTTATATTTATACAGTGCTTCTCCATTGTGGATGTCCGAAGTTTTTCTTAGGTACGGATTTTAGGTTTTGACCCACTTTTCGATCATATTTTAACATCTTAACCGTTCAGTTTTTAGGTCCTAATTTATAGATCATCTCTACAAAATTTCAGCCAAATTGGTGATCGTTAAGGCATCCAAAACTGTAATTTACAACAATGTACACGAACGGTTCCGGTTCGGTAGATTCTGTTCGTTCGTGTAAATTGCAGTTTTGGATGCCTTAACGATCACCAATTTGGTAGAAATTTTGCAAAGGTGATATATACATTAGGACCTAAAAACTGAACGCTTAACATGTGAAAATATGATCGATAAGTGGGTCAAACTGGAAATCCATACCTTTTTTCTTAGGTGCGGATATCCACACCTGAGCAAAATTATTTATATATATATAGTCTGTCTAAAGTGCGGACGGTACGGATTTCCTGTTTTTGACCACTTTCCGGCCACATTTTCACATCTTAACCGTTCAGTTTTTCGGTCCTAATGTATAGATCACCTCTGCAAAACTGCAATTTGGTGATCATTAAGACATCCAAAACTGCAATTTACCATTATAAATACGAACGGTTCCGGTTCGACAGATTCGGTCCGTTCGTGTAAATTGCAGTTTTGGATACTTTAACGATCACCAAATTGGCTGAAATTTTGCACAGGTGATCTATACACTAGGACCTAAAAACAGAACGGTTAAAATGTAAAAATGTGGCCGGAAAGTGGTTGAAAACAGGAAATCTGTACCGAAAGTTCGGTATGGACGTATGCACCTGAGAAAATTTATATATATATATATATATATATATTTATATAGACGCACACATTTTCAGCCAATTTGGTGATCATTAAGACATCCAAAACTGCAATTTACCATTATAAATACGAACGGTTCCGGTTCGACAGATTCGGTCCGTTCGTGTAAATTGCAGTTTTGGATACTTTAACGATCACCAAATTGGCTGAAATTTTGCACAGGTGATCTATACACTAGGACCTAAAAACAGAACGGTTAAAATGTAAAAATGTGGCCGGAAAGTGGTTGAAAACAGGAAATCTGTACCGAAAGTTCGGTATGGACGTATGCACCTGAGAAAATTTATATATATATATATATATATATATTTATATAGACGCACACATGGTTATAGACGCACACATGGTTGATAGCATTCTAGAAAGTCAATTAACACTCCCAATGTGCTTATAGAATAAGTACAAACAAATAAACACATTTTAACACCTAGCCTGCATGGCAGGAGCATCTCCAACTGTTGTAGTCAAAAGCCAAAATGGCTTTGGCTTTTTTTGGGGGCATCTCCAACCAATGGTGAAGTGTAGTCAAAATGACTTATTAGTCAATTGCTTAGCCATTTTGGCTAAGGAAGGAAGAACGAAAGCCAAATGGCTTCATGGGGAACATGTGGGCTCCAGCCGCATATGGGATTAATTGCAACGTTTGAAGCAACACACCTAAGGGAGACTGAGTTCCTTACTCTCGCAAAAAGACAAAATAATGGCCTGAATTGAAGAAACGCGCAGTACACGCGCAGAGAAAGTAGCCTCCAGTGGGGCCCGCCTGCGACAGAAGCCGTTGGAAGCTCCCACGGTCATGAAATAAACGGTGGAGATTGAAGCTTGACTAATTCTATTTAAAATGAAAGGTCCAGATTAATTCGTTCTAAAAATAAAAATGTAAATATATATTTAGTTGGAAATGACTATAGCTTTTGACTAAACATGGTTGGAGATGGAAAAATTGAATGAATAGTGATGACACTAGGGGAGTCAAATTTTGCATATGACTTTGGCTTATGACTAAATGGTTGGAGATGCTCTTATAGAATAAGTACAAACAAATAAACACATTTTAACACCTAGCCTGCATGGCAGCGTCTAAACTATTGGGTGGATCTCTTTATAAGGATAAACCTAGATAAATAAGGAGAGCATCTGGATCCAAATCCATAATGTTTCAACTGCGGCAACAATAAATGCAACAACAAATAAACTTCTGTTAATGAAGTAGAGCAAAGTACGAAGTAGAAAATGGAGACACAGAAAATAACAGAAGTTTATGAAGTAGAGCAAAGTACGAAGTAGAAAATGGAGACACAGAAGAAACAGAGAAAATGAGAACCTGTTGGGTTGGAGTTGGGTCGACACAAGAACTGAACCACCAGCAAGTACCAATTAAGCTGCGGAAAAGAAACTTCTGTTAATGAAGTAGAGCAAAGTACGAAGTAGAAAATGGAGACACAGAAAATGAGAACCTGTTGGGTTGGAGTTGGGTCGACACAAGAACTGAACCACCAGCAAGTACCAATTAAGCTGCGGAAAAGAGTAATGAGAGTAGTCTTCTTTTCAATTCATCGAGTTGATACGATACTTGGCTCCGATATCATCTTGGCCATGCAGGTGGGGTCGGATGCCCTTTCCACTTCAGACTCAGAAAAGAGGAAAGGTGAAAGGTATTGATGCCCAACCACAACTGGGAGCTTGATGAAATTCTTGAGGGAACGGTTCCACGGGTTTTTAATTTTTTATGTTGTCTGATTCGATTGAATCTTCAGTTAGAAAGAAGAAGATGAGACATTCTACTTTTGGAGTCTCACCAAATTGAAGGAAAAAAAAATAGACAAAAGAAAGGAAAAAAAAAAAACGAAAACAGGCCCCAATAGAGAATTTGGGAAGCTGTGTATCATAAAGGATTTGAGTAATCACATTTTTATGTCATAACACTTCAAAGAATTTTCATCACTGTTTTTGTTTTGCCTATGTGGAAAGCGTATAGTAATATGATTGTTTGTTCTTTTTAATTAGACTCTATATCTCAAAATTAAAGCAAATGACGTAAAATGCGGGAGAAATAAAGAACGTCTTTTTTGTTATTCAAATTACATTCAAAAATCAAAAATGTCAAATTACTTAATTTGATTAAGTCATCTTTACTTGGGGTTAATTTCTAGATTTCTAGAGTGTCTAGGCAGTAATTCGATTATATCAGATCCACTACGAGTGGGTTACTGTGTATTGTTTGCCTCTTTCTCCCAATTTATTAAAAAAATAAAAATCCTTATAAGTAGGGACATTAATTTACCAATATTCATTTTCTTAGATATTTTTCATATATGGGGACTGTCCACATGTAAAACCTTAACTGAAACTTCAAGCCTCATATCAACTAAAAGCAGCTGGAATCAAATCAAAGGGACAAAGGAAAAACAGGAAATCTAAACGCAAGGATAAAGCTAGAAGTGTGCTGGGAGCACATGCTGCTGCTTGCCTTATATTCCTGGCTTCTTGCTTTAACATAATATTTTGGCAGTATGATTCCTCCTTTTTTCGTTATTAAGTTTTACTTGTCTCAGTTGTCTGGATTAGAAAAGTGAGGTACACCGTAGTAAAAGAGATTCCTTCTCCAAGCTCTGTTAGGTTATGGAAGAAAAAGAGAAGCATGTGTTACACAAGGAGAAGAACTTGTTTTACATGCAATTTTCTTTCAGCATAGATAATATTAATTATTTTTTCTTTTTTCTTTGACCAAAACAGATTGGTGTGATTAGATTAGGATAAATGCTTAACAGGAATCTGTGTGAGTTCTTCTCAATTTATATCATGGTTAACAAGATGCTGTGTAACCTTTTCAAAGTTCATCTTAGTGAAACCCCCGAATAGACAGAACATAGTTTAGGTGCGTTCTTACGCGATATTGATATTAAGGGAAAACCACGTTAAATATGTAGAGCTAATTACTTAAAATAAGCCGATGTAGATCTCTTCCACCACTATTTTAGAGACCATCCAGTTGTTCTATAAAGAAGTACTATGCTTTTGTTCTTTATTTTCATGTTTACATTAAGGATTGTCATTTTTTGGCTATTTGACGTACTTATTCCATCCCTAAATTTTTCTTATTTAATTTTGAAAAAATTAGAAAAAAATCTAAAAAATGAAGCTCCTATTAGGAAAAACTCATTCCTATATTTTCTTTTAATCTACACCCATTCACATAATTAAACATTATTTATAGGTTTAAGTCTATAATTATGATTTTTCATGTTTTTTTTTAGTTTGACTATTTTATCCTTCTGATTGAATAGGTAAAATATTCCTCAAATATAGCTGTTTGTTAAAGTAAAATGACAATTGGAATTGGTCTACTCATTTCATTTCATAGTCCCTTTATATAGGGAGTGAATTACAAAGGAAATATCAATTACAATTGTGACATTAACTGCTGATTGGTCCTTGATTCATGCTGATTAATGGTGATGGCTGATTACTTGATTCCCTCTCCGTCAATCACTTTGACGAAGGCACATAATGTGTTTTTCTTTTAACACTCCCCCTTGTGCCAAGTCAAAGACGAGATGGTGCATGAGTTGTTGTCTCACTAAAAACCTTGTCAAGTAACAACAAAAACCCTATGGGATAAAAAATAAACCTTGGTCGAAGGAAAAGAGCACAACGCACATTTTACATTTGAGGATGACATGTGTGTGTTAGACTCCCCCTGACGTCTACTGTGACATTAACTGCTGATTGGTCCTTGATTCATGCTGATTAATGGTGATGGCTGATTACTTGATTCCCTCTCCGTCAATCACTTTGACGAAGGCACATAATGTGTTTTTCTTTTAACACTCCCCCTTGTGCCAAGTCAAAGACGAGATGGTGCATGAGTTGTTGTCTCACTAAAAACCTTGTCAAGTAACAACAAAAACCCTATGGGATAAAAAAATAAACCTTGGTTGAAGGAAAAGAGCACAACGCACATTTTACATTTGAGGATGACATGTGTGTGTTAGACTCCCCCTGACGTCTACACCTCCCCCTGATCCTTACATTAATCAAGGGAGCTTGGAAAGTCTTTGCATTCCTATGCTTTTCACATGATTCTCGAATATGGCCTTAGGCAGTGATTTGGTGAACAAATCTGCCACATTCTCCTCATACCTTACTTGATTCACTTGAATCTTGAGGAGGGCCTGTTGTTGCTGATTGCAGAAAACTTTGGCAATATGTGTTTTGTATTATCACCCTTGATATATCATAACTTCATCTATTCGATGCAAGCTGCATAATCTTCATAAATGCAAGTAGACTCTTTATCATCATGGATGCACTTTAATATCAATTCCACATAATAGGGGCAAGTCGCTTGTCGAAGTGGTAGAACTCAAACCACTAGTCCCTCGAATATGTGTAATGATAGCTCTTAACCATATACACTCACGAACCACTACATGTAGAGTAATGATCTCTGAGTGGTTCGATGAGGTAGCCACAAGGGTTTTCTTGGTTGATCTCCAAGATATAGTCGTGTTCCCATTGGTAAATACATAACCAGTTTAGGAACGATCTTTATGTGGGTAAGAGATTTATCCAGCATCAGCAAAACCGACCAAAACGTCATTTGGCTTTTTAGTGTAGTGAGTGGCGTTTTCGCCATCAACATTTCCTTTAGGGATTGCAGTTCCATTTGCGGTCCATCTTGTCTCTCTGTAGGGAAAGAACAGTCCCAAGTTAATGGTTCCTTTTAGGTATCGAAAAATGTTCTTGATACCATTCCAGTGACGCTGCATTGGCGCTGAGCTAAATCTAGCTAACAAGTTCACTGTGAATGCAATGTCTGGTCGAGTACATTGGGCTAAGTACAATAATGCGCCTATTGCACTTAGATAAGGAACTTCAGCTCCCAACACCTCTTCGTCATCTTCCTTTGGACTAAACGGATCTTTCCTTGCATCCAATCTTCGATCGATCATGGGAGTGCTAGCAGGATGCGCTTTGTCCATGTTATATCGCCTGACTTTTGGACATACGCAGACTGGTGGATTAGTATTCCACAAACTCAGTGTTCTAGTTTAGGGCCTAGATAGAATCGAGTTTTCCCAAGATCCTTCATCTCAAATTCGGATTTCAAGTAGCTCGCAGTTTCTCTTATTTCATCAAGAGTACCTATTATGTTCATATCATCGACATGTATAGCTACAATTGTAAATCCGGAACTTGTTTTCTTTATGAATACGCAGGGGCATAATTCATCGTTCTTATATCCCTTCCCAATCAAGTAGTCACTTAGACGGGTACACCACATCCGCCCGGATTGTTTCAATCCGTAAAGTGAGCGTTTCAACCTAATTGCAAACGCACTCTGTGGTTTAGAGTCACTTGACTTGGGTAATGTAAGGCCATCAGGCCCTTTCATATATATATATATATATATATATATATATCTGAATCTAGATCCCTATAGAGATATGCAGTAACCACATCCATGAGCTGCATTTCCAGTCCTTCGGAAACTACTAAGCTAACTAAGTAGAGGAACGTTATAACGTCCATTAAGGGAGAGTATGTCTCCTCATAGTCAATTCCAGAGTGTTGTGAGAAACCTTGCGCCACAAGGCGAGCCTTGTATCTCAAGACTTATTCTTCTCATTACACTTTTTGACAAAGACTCATTTATGTCCTACAGGCTTTACACTTGGTGGGGTTAGCACTACCGGACCAAATACCTGTCTCTTTGTCAGAGAATCTAATTCTGCCTGGATTGCTTCTTTCCATTTAGGCCTATCTGCTCTTTGTTGACATTCTGCAATAGAGTATGGTTCGATATCATCGTGCTCTATGATTCCTTGAGCAACAGTGTATGTAAATTCATCATCAATGTGTATGGAAGATCTTTCTATCAACTCATACGCACTCTCATAATCCATTGAGATTTCTTTGTTCTCTGGAATCATTTCAAACATCGGAGAGCCCTCTAGTATTGATTCATGGACATAACTGTAATCAGAGACAATCTCATGAGAGAGATTCTCTACATTGATGATTAATGGATCGGTTTGTCCCTTACTCACCCTCTTCTTCCTTGGGTGAGTGTCAATCGAACCAAGAGGCCTCCCCCTCTTCCTTTGGGGAGCCACGGCCTCAACCACACCTCCACTAAGTGTGGTTACAGTGCCTCTATTTGCGGCGCCATGCCCCTTGTTGGGGACTTCTAACCTTGCAGGCTGGTATATGTGATCTCGTCACTTTTACGATATCAGTAAACGCATCAGGCATCGAATCTGCTACGTTTTAAAAATCGATTATTCTTTTCAATTCACTTTCACATTGTGAAGTGTGGGGATCAAAAATGAGACAGAGTGGGGACAAACCATGACAATTCCTGTCGTTCCCTTGGAAAATCTTTTTTCCTATCTCCCCCTAACGACGGGAAGTTGTCTCATCAAAGTGACAATCCGCAAATCTAGCGGTAAAGAGATTGCCTGTCAAGGGTTCCAAATAGAGGATAATTGTTGGGAATTCGTATCCAACATAAATACTTAATCGTCTCTGAGGACCGATTTTGATGCACTGTGGGGGCGCAATAGGCACATATACTGCGCAACCAAAATATGCGTAAGTGTGAAATGTCAGGCTCATATCCAGTTACCAACTGGTACACAGAAAAATGGTTGGCTAGCAGTGGGTCTGAAACGAATAAGTAAAGCTGCGTGCAATATTGCATAACCCCATGTAGATATAGGCAGGTTGGTGAGCATAACTAATGCCCTAACCACCATCTGTAGCCTTTTGATGGTGGCTTCTGCGAGACTATTTTGTGTATGTACATGGGGTACAGGATGCTCTACATCGATCCCGATTGATATGCAATAATTATCAAATGCTTTTGATGTAAACTCTCCAGCGTTATCAAGCTTTAATTATAGATCGACTTGATAGGGTGATCAGGGTGGTGAGCCCTTAAACGTATAATCTGTGCTAGGAGTTTTGCAAATGCAGCATTTCTTATGGACAATAAAACGACATGTGACCAGCCTGTCGAAGCATCCACCAGAACCATAAAGTACTTGAATGGTCTGCATTCTGGATGGATAGGTTCACAGATATCTTCTTGTATCCTTTGTAAGAATGGAATGTTTTGTTTTGTATCTTTAGCACAGGAATGTCTCAATCCTGTTTTTGTTAAAGAGCAGGCTTTGTGAAACGAGTGATGTGCCTTTGAAATAGTCAATGAGGTATAATGGAACAGGAAGGTCTCAATCCTGTTTTTGTTAAAGAGCAGGCTTTGTGAAACGAGTGATGTGCCTTTGAAATAGTCAATGAGGTATAATGGAAGGAGGTAGTGCTTCTGGTACTTCAGAAGGCAATGACTGCATTTGAGCATTAGTAGGACCGACACTTTGCAGTGTGGCGGACTTTTCTCCCATTTTATTTTTCACTCGAAAGAAGGGATGTCCATATGATTTCTTTAAAATACGGATCATCATATCACGACTGGGGTGCCCTAGGCGGTCATGCCAAAGCATGTATGAGTCAGTGTCCCACATTTCATTGTTGGTGACAGCATAGGATTCAAGATCCTAATTGTAGTGAGGTACAGTCTACTAGATTGACTTGTAGCTTTCTCTAAAATGTGTTTCCTTTCACATTTATTAGAGGTAATATAAAGGTATTCAGTTCCATTCTCACAGTGTGTTTTTACATGATAACCGTTGGCACGAATATCTTTGAAACTTTAACAAGGTTCGATTAGCTCTTGGTGCATACAGAGTGGTTTTGACTTTAAATATGTCTCATATTCTTTAGAGTATTCTATTTTAGTAGAATGATAATGTTTTCATTCTAATAATTTTTCTCTAGATGTATTGCATTACATCTTTATAGTGCTATTTCGAACCATGTAAATATGTGTAGTAAATAAATTCAGTGCTTCAGAATAAAATTCAAAATTTATTAATAAGCCAACGATAATCAAATCAAGGTCTTTGTTCAGAAATCTAATTCATCAAATCATTCTTTAAGACCAAATAATAGTCTAATTAAAAGTGAGGCATTATGCCTTCACAACTGTCTGTGGAAAAATGAATAAAGCAGATTAGTCAAGATTGAGAACATCCATTGACTTAGCAAGTTCCTCTTTGCCATTAAAGTCTGCAATTGTAAGGTTGACGTCTAGGTCATGACCTCCTTCTTCCATATAGTGAGCCTCTTGTTCTTTAGACTCTCTATACCTCTTGTAATTGGTTGCTACTCTGTTGTTTGCTTGGCAGTTCTTGTACCAATGCCCAATGAATCTACACCTATATCATGGTTCATTGTCAACTCTTTCCTTTTGCATCTTGTTTCCACGATCCCCATGTCCTTTTCCATGTGGTGCATGGTTGCCACGTAGGTAGGGATCAGCACGTCTAAACCCCCTTGCATTGGACTTCTTTCCACCTTTTATTTTTCCATAATTAGCCTCGGGAATTTTCTTTGTCCCAGTGGGCCTGGCATTGTTGTTCAAGAGAACTTTATTATGTCTCTCAGCCACTTGCAGTAGGCTTATTAATTTATTGAAGGTTGTGATTCTTTTGTTGTCATACTCCAACTTATACTGGTTCGCTAGTATAAATGCTGAAGTAGGAAAGGTGGTAAGAGTCTTGTAGATCATATCATCTTCTGTGATTTCCCTTCCACAGAAATTGAGATGTGCCTTAAGGCGCAACATGTCCGTGTTGAAGTCATTGACCCTTTTGTAGTCAAGCAAGCGAATTCCATTCCACTGAACGGCCAGTTCTGGGAGCAAAATGTCATGAATGTTCCCAAAACGTCCCTTAAGGGCATCCCACAGTTCTTTGGGTGTCTTCAACTGAAGGTACTCCTATCGTAGGCTAGGATCAATATGTCGCCTCAGAAACAGTAAGGCATCTGCTTTCACCTTATTAGATAGTTCATCACCTTTGGGGTCGGTAATGGTGGCAGTGTAGTCTTTTGCTACAAAGGCAGTTTCTACATTGGAAACCCAACGATGGTACTCAAGTCCTTCTGAGTCCAAGATGTCAAACTCAGGTCGAGTTGGATCAGCCATCTACATAAAACAAGAGAGAAAATATAAATTACGCAGTCATAAAGTCATCCACGTAAATTATTTTCCAAAAATATGAATTAGATTTCAAGACCAAGATTCGTAATTGTCACATTTTTTTCGATGCTACGTGAAAATGCATTATCACGGTAAGTATGTATGTATAATGCTCATGAATTTTCATTATCATGGCAAAGCAGATTACATATGTTGCATTCTAAAAATAAGCATAACACATTTAAACATAGCATATATAAGAAATAAACTATATGCATGCTCAAATTTCATAAATATACAACAAATTATATACTACACATAATAATAGCAAGAATATATCATGCACAAAATAAAATGTAAACAATAGCATAATACAAAGCATGCGTAGGCATAATTTATATAAGCGTAAATAAAATTCACAAAACATGCTCACAATTGCATAAATAATATATAACAAGATATATATGGTATGTTCAAAATAAAGTATAAACTATAGCATAATTAAAACATGCTTAAACATAATTATGTAAAACATAAATAACAAGACATGCTTAAAAGGATCAAAATTATCTAATTAAACATGCTAAAATGTTCTAATTATAAATAATTAAATATACCATAGTATGAAAATAAATAAAAGAGAACATACTTGGTTTCGAGAAAATAAAACAATCCTAACGCACGCGCGTGTTGATGCAGGCGTGCGTAGCGATGTTTTTGAGTTTGAGAAAACTGGGCGGCTTCCTCTTTTTTTTGCAGTGGGCCTTGGTTTTCTTTTTCTGTTCTTTGTTTTATTTTTTTTCTTTACTGGGCCGGGGGGCCTGTTTCCTATTTTTTCTGGGCCGCAAAGCCTTTTTTTTTCTTTGGGCCTGCTCTTTACTTTGGGCCGGGACACCCTATTTTCCTTTTTTTTTTCTTCTTCTTCTTTTTTTTTTTTTTTTCTCTCTTCTTCTCCCTTCTTCGCGTCTTCTCACAGGTGCTAGTCTCTGGGACTGGGCAGTGTTACACCGCGCGGCCTAGTGTGCTGGGCGGTGGTTTGCAGGGGCCCAGGATCTGCATAGATTAGAGGCCGCGTTGCTCGGCTGGACAGTGGGTAGGGTTGGGAGCGTAGGTGCAGGCGCGTTGTAGCAGTAGGCCGGGAACTGATCAACGTTGGAACCTACACTCGGTCGTGATCTGAACGACTGAGACGAGTCTGGGGGAGAGACGAAGGCCGGTCTGGATAGGAGATGGAGGGAAACGAAGGCTGGTCCGGCCGGAATGGTGCTAGAATCGGCTAGAGGAGCGCCGGATTGTGCCGGAATTGGGTCTTGTCGTAGTTCGGCGCGGAACTGTAGCCGGGTCGGGTCTTCTTTGGAGGTTACTTCTAGAGTGGGTGTCCAAAGGGAAAACTTGGCTGCAGGCGGATATGCAGTAGCACGGCCGGGGAGTAAAGGAAAAAAAAATTGTTTAGGGTGGCAGAGAGAGGAAAAAAAAATCTAGGGTTTGCAATGGTTTTTCTATTTTTTTTTTCGACAGGAGGAATAAAGAAACTAGAAAATCAAAGTCTTTTGCTATGCTATTTGCTCTGAGCGTGCTGATAACGTGTTAAAATAAAATGACAATTGGAATTGGTCTACTCATTTCATTTCATAGTCCATTTATATAGAGAGTGAATTACAAAGGAAATATAAATTACAATGGTGACATTAACTGCTGATTGGTCCTTCATTCATGCTGATTGATGGTGATGGCTAATTACTTGATTCCCTCTCCGTCAATCACTTTGACAAAGGCACATAATGTGTTTTTCCTTTAACACTGTTGGCTTTTTAGTAAAATATTCATTTCATCTCATTTACCGGAAATGAAATAGAATAATCCAACACCCTTGTCATTAACTTTCACCTGCTAATTTTGGTCTTTCTAGATGAACCATAGGCCTAACTGTATAATTTTTCCTATCATACATACAGGTGTTAAATATCATGTGAGTTTTAACATAAGCAAATGATTTAGGTACCTATCATTTTGGAGTTCACAATTTGTACATATCAATCAGGGAATAACTTAGGTAGAATGAACCATAGGTAAAATTGCATAATTTTGTCTATCATTCAGGTGTTAAACATCGTGTGGGTTTTAACATAAGTAAATGATTTAGGTACCTATCATTCAAGGAGTTCACAATTTATACCTAAATCATTTAGAGAATGACTCAGGCACCTATAATTCTAGCTTTTGAATGTGGAGATTACGTAATCTCCAACCCAGGTATTGATTTAGATTAGGTTTTTGAATGTGGAGATTACATAACCTCCAACCCAGGTATTGATTTCAATTGCTGGAATCAAGAGTTGATTAATTCTGGGCGATGTCTTTGCTCAACCGTTTCAAGAATTCAAGACTTGCATCTGCAGAAAGTTTGGAGATGGTGGCAGCTTTAGTAATTCTTAACAACAATGGCTTTTAATATTTATCCTATGTAATATTTTTTTTTTTAGATAAACCTAATTGATAGGTTTGGGTGTATATTAAAACAATCTTATAGATGGGTTTAATCTAAAAAGTGTGTGTGAATTTGGATGTACTAGAATCAAATTCCCCTTTAATTTTTTAGAAGAAATGATGAAAATGCATTAATCATAAAAGTTGGTTACAATTTTGAAACAAAACATCCTCTAGAATAGACGGGAGAATGATCAACAACAGTAATGGGAAAATAAGATGAACCCCCAACGAGACAACCGGTGCGCGGTGCGCCACTTTGTTGCCTTCACAGAAGTTGTGGGAGCAAGAACAACCATATGGCTTTTAAAAGAGGAGAGAAACATCCGAGCCCGTAGACCAACCGTAGATGAACAGCAGGATTGGACACCCACTTCAACAAGCTGGAAACACTCCAAAAGAGAGGTATTCCAAAAACAAATAATCGGGTCGACCAAATGGAAAACAACGGTAAAAAATAATGTCTTGGGCTCTAGGCATCCATCTATCCTCCCATATGGCAATAGATTTTCCATTCCCAATTTCCCTACATCCACCTATCCTTGATGAGCTTGTAGGATACTACGCCGAGAGTAAGAAGGTGAGGAGCCTAGTGATGCATCCGAAAAGGATTTGGACTGAAAATACTGAGCTTTGGTCAGAAATACCAAGCTTTTTAACTAATTTTGTATCATACATTCCGCTGTCACATTTAACAATCTATATATGACCAGCCAAGTGATGTAAAAGAGGATATCAAGAAGGAGGGCGTAGAGCACGTATATCCAGTCAAGGCGGGAATGTCTGGTCGAGGTGATATCCGGTCATGATGGAATATCTGGTCAAGGAGGAAATAACTTGTTAAGAAGGATCTTGATAGGACGGAACCCTTCAAGGAGGATCTGAGTGAGGAGAGATTCACTACTGGAAATAACCCCTAATGCACACAGATATTCACACAGATTAGATTCTATATGAGTAAACTGGCAACACACACAGATTTTTGTATGAAAACAACATTCACACAAAGATCCATGTGAAATATATTCTAAAAGTAGGGCCACACAGATTTCCGTATGAAACTCATACGGATTTCCATATAAATTATGATAATACACAGATCGACAGACATTTGTGTGCATATATGTCAAAAACTCACACAAATGTCATAAGTTCCTCTACTTTTTTTAAATTTCTCATAATTATCAAAATTTATCATTTAATTGTATACACTAAAATCCGTGTGAATGTTTATTTCAAAATAAAATATAAATAAATTTATTTAATTTAATTTAATTTAATAAATTTATTATATTTGGGACATTATCTCATACAAACATTTTGTTTCACAAATATCGGTGTGAAGTGTTTTCGATAGGTCAAATATCCTCTTCATTATCTCAAAAACACTCATCTCTCTCTTTGAATTTCTCTCTCAAATTTATTTCTTCTTCTTCTTCTCAAAAAAAAAAAATGTATTTCTTCTATTCTCTCTCTCTCTCTCTCTCTCTCTCTCTCAGATTAGAAGTCAGAATAAGCAACAGTGGGGTGATTCAGTGGAGGCACAATACATACAGAGGCACCACAGGAACGAGTCCAGAGAGAACCAGTGCCCTTCGGCTCTGGTCAGGCATGTCAAAGCCCTTCCGCATCTGTTGAGTGTTTCTCTCCGAATTGGTTGATTGGGTTTTGGGTTGTGGGTGGTGTTGATTTGTTTGACTTTTGTTGAGGATAGTATTTTTGGGTTATGGTTTAGTTTTGTTGGGTTTTGGAGATCTGGGTGATTGGAGATTGTTTTGAGCCAATTTTGATTCCCTTTCATGGTTTTGTTTCTGGGTTGTCTTTGTTGTGACTGACTTGGCTTAGTTTTTGTTACCTTAGTTAAATGCAGATCTGGCCAAGAAGGAGATGACATTATTAATCAGTGTGTGTTGAACGCAGATCAGCATCTTACCTCAGCTATAAATACTTAGCGGAGTTAACATTCGAGATAAGCAATCAACCCCCTTTACACTCACTACAACTCAAACTATTGCTAACTTAGTCATCAGAGTGCCTTATGCAAGTACCCCCTCCATTTTAAAGCTCAAGTTGCCAGACACAAAATCAAACATCGTAGTTGCTGATCAATTTCTCAACCGCTAAAATCAAAAGAAGTGGGTGAGAAAATCCTCTACAGAATTTTTCTGCACCAACACTTGAGTTGCTACACTTCCTATATCAACGATTTCTGTACACCTGCCTTCTTTTCAAATAGAAGAAGCCTGTTCTTTTGTTAGAGCAATTTCAACAGTTTCTTCATATTTTGTTTTTTCTATATTTTAGGGAAAAATGAGTCATTTTTACTCCAATAGATTTTCTATAACTATCTCCATTTAGAAATAATAAGGAAAGAGAATACTAAATTTCTTAAATTTACAGCAATTAATCTCTAAAATTTTAAAGAAGAATTATGAAGATTTTAGAGTTTGCTATAAAATAGGAAATCTGTTGGAGTTAGAGAAGAAAAAGAAACTAAAGTTTTGACTTTTGCTTTCCTATAATACATAAATTATAGGGAAGTTGTTGGAGTTGCTCTTAAAATGTTTAGTGGGAACTACTGCATTTTTGTTCAGATTATGCTTCTTTACTTCCAGATGTTAGAAATATCTTGCAAGTAGGGACACTAGGAAGTCCCAGAGCATCCAAGTCAATTTGTTCCCAAACATCATCCAGAATCACAAGAATCTTCTTGTCTAGTATCCTGGCACATAGACGACTTGCTCTTCCATCTAAATTCTCACTGTCAATATTCTTCATACCTAACAGACTAACAATCTACAATCTTGCTCTGAATTACTTCCAGGTCTGGATTTTTCTTGACATCTAGGAGAATAACCACATCATCAAATAACATTTTATTTTCTCGAGCTTGCCTATAAACTTCTTTGGCAAGTAGGGTTTTAACCACACCTCCGACTCCATACACCCCGATCCTGTGAGCATTAGAATTCTTCAGTTCATACATGATTTGCCTCACAGTTGACGTCCTTGACGGAAAACCCTGGTACGAGTCTCGGGTGGATACACCCCCCTCCGGTAGAAAAGAATGTTCCGGAGAAGAATGTACTTGTACTGCTTGTACTCCGTCTCCCTCACGCATTCGGAGTAGGCGTCGGGGTCCGCATAGTACGTACTAGGCAATTTTTGAAAGAATTGAATCCATGCCTGTTGAATACTATCAAGCAAATCATGAGATTCAACTCAAGGAAGAAAACTAGGAAATCTAAAGGCAATACTTATATTTAGTTGGTCTTGCTTTTTCTAATTAAGTTAGTAGACTAAATGAACAGTCAAACTAAAAGATCGATGATGCAACCAACAAATTAACTGTAAGCCGGCCGGCCTACGACAAACCTGAAGGTTAAAGAAACAACAGAGTTCTTGAATAAGAATTAATAAGCTTGAACAAGTAAGAATAGAGAGCCGTAATACATCATGAAGTAGAGCGACCAGAGATTAAGAATGTAGTACATGTTAATATCAGGTAACAATGCCTCTTTTGCCGTGGGATGATATTTGGGTAGTAACAAAAATTAGGTACTGATTAGAGCAAATGAAATCAAAGGACGTACCTTGTATGCCTCGTTCTAGAATAAAATGATAACAGAATAGAAACGAAAACAACAGGGGAAAGTACTCTTTCAGTTTATGATATATCAAACGATGAAGAGCTATTTCTCAGTTTCTCTGGAGCTTGGGCAACTCGAATTCTAGATCGAATAGTATAGCACAATGGACGAGAAAGGAGCTCCCTGGTTTAAAGAAAAAGTTCAGGGCTCAGATATATGTAAAATTGTAAAGAGAATCGAAAATAGGGCATCAATCAAGCCTAGTTCAAGTGTCAACCAAGCTACGTACGGGTGTATCAACATGCTGACAGATGTAAACAAGACAAAAAAACGCTTCGCACGGACGAGCACAGAAAGACTAGTCACCAACTGCCGTGTGGCAAACGTTAGTCTAAACAAAAGTTTGGTTCTCTCCTCGTCTCAGCAATCTTTGTTTCCTTCATTCTTTTGTCAATCCCGATTTCTTTCTTCACTGTTTCATCTTTGGGTGTATCAACATGCTGACAGATGTAAACAAGACAAAAAAACGCTTCGCACGGACGAGCACAGAAAGACTAGTCACCAACTGCCGTTTGGCAAACGTTAGTCTAAACAAAAATTTGGTTCTCTCCTCGTCTCAGCAATCTTTGTTTCCTTCATTCTTTTGTCAATCCCGATTTCTTTCTTCACTGTTTCATCTTACTCTGAATCAAATCAAACCCAACACACTTGAATCAGAATCATACTTGTCGTTATGTGCTGGGTACTAATCCTTTAGGAGCAAGTTAACAGCCACTTGACTCCGTTAACTTTCAGAAAAAATCATGTGACAATACAGTACTGTAGTCTCCTCCATCTGCCTCTTCCTCTCCCATCTGACAATCTGCCCCATGGATCGTCAACCCGAAAGAGAGCTCATCTATTGACAATTAACAAGATCGTGAAGAAAACACAGAACCATAACAAGAATTGGTTGATTTCTCTTCATTATGCTAGAATTAGTGAGTAATGCCTTAATGACCTTATCATATTCTCTACTTACATCTCAGCTCAAACCTCGGTAAAATGTTTGAGCTGATCTTTCTCCATCCGTTTGCTCTGCTCTTGTAAACGATACAAATAAACATAGATTACATCGGGAAAGAGCAAAAGGCTGGCCTGGTCCATAAAAATTACGGCTGGTCAATTCCCCTAGTGCTAGCTACTGCTATCAATTAATCTGAGGTTGACTTCCTGCGATGTCTACTTCTGTCACTACACAAAATTGTGGAGTTTCCTCCGCCTTCTGAGTCCTCTGTACGGCCTTTCATATCTACATCAAAGTTTGGAAACAAGGAAGGTGCAACCACGTCTGATGAACGCCTGAATTGGCTGTACGGATTTGTTACATAGATTACATCGGGAAAGAGCAAAAGGCTGGCCTGGTCCATAAAAATTACGGCTGGTCAATTCCCCTAGTGCTAGCTACTGCTATCAATTAATCTGAGGTTGACTTCCTGCGATGTCTACTTCTGTCACTACACAAAATTGTGGAGTTTCCTCCGCCTTCTGAGTCCTCTGTACGGCCTTTCATATCTACATCAAAGTTTGGAAACAAGGAAGGTGCAACCACGTCTGATGAACGCCTGAATTGGCTGTACGGATTTGTTCCTACTTGACCAAATATGTATTCAGAGAGATCTTCATTGCTGGAGGAGTCCTTGGTGCTCACGGTGCTACAAGAACTTGCATCCGAGGAGCTGAAAATCGATGAACTCTCACTTAATGAATCCATAGCAGGAACTCTGTACATGGAATGAGATCTCCAATCATCTGGATCTAATGATTGATTGCTTGAGCCATCAAAACTCATCCTGTACCACTCTCTACTAGACTTTGGTTGTGCTGCAGAACTATTCATACTTGGAACCGTGTATCTCAACTTGGACTTGGTAAGGCTTGAAGGGACTGCTTCCGAGTTCCTTCTATTGGATGTCCCAGCCTGAGATAGGGCGTTACTTCCTACCAAGGGTGGGGGTCGTGGAGAGCGCCTAGAAACATCAAAAACGTAAGGTGTTTGTGCCAAAACAAGAGCAGAAATATGCTGTAAACTGGAATCATCAAGCATATTACCTTGCATAAAGAAGCATGTATGCACCTTCAGATAAGACCCTCTTTAATTCCACGGGTTCAACCTACAAGAGCATATGTTTAAAAATACATTAAAAAAAAACATATCTAGTTAAAAATTATCGTTCTTCAAATGTTTTTTTTCTTTTTTCCAATAATCAGGTCAATTTCATGCACATAGATGATAACCAGAAGCTTCCATATGGCCTCTCACCGGCCAAATGTTGGAGTTATGCTTTCTCAGACCAATATAATAATCAACTTTAGGCAACTATGGATTCAAAAAGTGCGAAAGTTTTCCCACAAAACAAAGAAATAAGGTTGAGCCCAATGGCAAAATCAGAAATGTACAGAGAACATACCGAGCTGTCATTAATCTTGAACCAGTTGCCTTGACTATTCTTTACATAACATATATAATGGCCTGAATATGCAGCATTCATAATATCCAGGTGAACAACGACGGCATAAAGATTGTACAAAGGAGATTTATCACTTGTTCTGTCCATGTATGGTGACAAGTTGAGAACCTCAGGAAAACGTACCGACTTATCCAGCTTCTCGAAGTTTCGAGACTGCAGCCATTGATGATATAAGGCAAGCATTAACATAAAAAAAACACAGATAAAATCGCTACAACGTGGTATAGATTAAGCACAGTTTAAATTAATGCAAAAGAATTAATTACCTGAAATCGCTTCAACACTATTGTAAGAATATTTGGTGCCTCTAGAACTGTAAGTTTCTTTCTGGCTTTCTCATAAGATTTACACCTATACAAAAGTTGGAGAGAACATACAAAAAAAAGGATAAAAAGTATCAGATAAATAGAAAAAGAAAAATTCTTACCAACACAAGAGAATAATTTATATGTGTGCGTTTGTGTGTGTGTGTGTGTGTGTGTGAACCCCATTAGCCCGGCTCGAAACAAGCAAGGTGTGCCAAAAAGATAGCTGCAAGCCCTGATATTGATCTCGGGATTTCAAATAAAACATATAAAGGGAACTGATAATAATAGAGACCTTTATTATAAGCTGAACAACTAAATCACTAAAGAAGCAATATGCAAGCAAAATACAAACCTGTTACAATGGAACCTATTATCTCCGTCCAAAGTTTCAGTAGCAGTAAATTGTGCAAGAGCCTCTTCCAGAGTTCCAATTGCCCCATCAATTTCGACAGTAAGATCCATCATCCGCTCAAATTGCTCAGTTTTCCCGAGGCACTTCATGCACTTTATCTGACAATCACAATCATGACATCCCAAAAGGTTTTACATTTGTAAGGGGACAATGAAATCTACACAAAAAATAATATATTTTGACAAAATATTTGCAACTGTAAAACCTTGGATCTAAGGTGGCCTCCAAAGGTCATGCCTACTAGAGTTGTTTGTTCTGCCAAAGGACCAATAGCCCCAGCTTCCTTGAGGCAAACAGATTGCATGGTATCAACTGCATACCTGCCATTTTAGCAAGTCAACACATTATACAAATCTGAAAGTGAAATATATAACATAACAAGGAAAATTCATTTGGTTGAATGTATAGCTGGCTTACCTCAAAAACTCATGAGCATCTTCTTCCTTCCCATGACCAAGATGGCTTCCAATTTTATGTATTCTGGATAAGATCCTAATCGGGGACAGTGAAGACTTCCCTTCCCTTGCCTTCAGGAGCAGAATTTCAAATTCACATATAAAGCACCAGTCCTTTTTTTGACCTAGAATACAGAATAAAATGGTTGGTTGAAAGGAGGTTAAACACATGGCCCTGATAACTAAACTGGCTGCAGATATAAACATTATATGCATAGATATACAGCATCATGAATAGAGACTTACATGCTCTAGAATGGAGTCCTTGAAGAAGATACGAAGTAAGAGGCTGAGTAAATGCTAAACACTGTAGCACAGCATTAGCATAACAGCTGAGAAACCCAAGGAAAAAACAGTTCAGAAGAACATTCGTATATGCTTTCATGTCTACAAGGTACTGCCGTCAAAGTGTGATAGCAAAACAAAAGAGAAACCCATAATGAAATACCCTTTAAGAAAAAGTTAGCTAGAAATTGTACCCAAAAGAAAAAAAAGTTAGCTAGAAAAGCTATTGATCTCAAATTGAATTAATTAATGGAAAAGCACGAATCATTTAACCTCCCTGAAGTCCTTAACTAGAAAAATATAAAAGTTTCAAAAGAAGAGACTTCATACAAGGATATACATAAGCTAAAACCAATTACACTCTAAGCATAAAAATAATTTTAATTCTCTCTTAATATGTTCTGTGCCAAAAGAACTCTCCACATCACCTGTTCCCACAATTTGTCAGGCCAAATGGGCAAAGATCCACATTGTTGTAGGAGTACAGTTTCACAAATAGCTCATATGGAAATATTACCTGCCAATATAATATCATAACAGAATTGGTATCTGACCAAGAAAGAGAAAACTATTAGGTAAAGGAAACAATACTAAATTGAGTATAACCTTGAACTTTCCAGCAATCCCATTTTCAGGACCTGAGAGATTGGATTTCAGCTGTTTTGAGGATTTAAACTGCTGCACAACTTTCTTCATGGATGTCTTCAGACCATTACAAGCATTTTGCGGCAAGCTTGGGATACTACCAATTTTGGCAGGCAAGGCATGATAACCGTCAACTTTTTCAGATCTATAACTGGAATCCAGTAACCTTCCAGTGGTTGAAGATGGCCGGCCATTAGAACCACTATTTGATAAAGGTCCCTCTTTACGCTCATCTTCCCTGTCACTAGTTGACAACCTCTTGGACTTAAAGGCATCAGTAACTACCTTTTCTATTGAAGTACCCCTTCTAGTTGGCTTTTTACCAGCAAAATTTGCAGGCTGAGCATCCGCAGACATGTCTATCTTAGCTTTGGCCAATTTTGATTCAGATTCTACCTCTTTATCATTGTGACTGGATTTCATCTTAACTAACTTATTTGCAGGTGTAAAGTTATCTCGACAATTTACCAAATTAGTATACTCTGACATATTTCCAAGTAGATCAGGAGCTGTACCATCAAAAAGAGGTTTCTCTGCTCTGTCAACACTGACATGATTAAGAATCTCACCCGAAGAGGTGTCAGCTCCAGTACCAGATGAAGTGAAGCCATCCCATGATATAGTACTGGGTGAGGTTGGACTGGTATGTGCACCTATTCCACCTGCATAAGGGTTAATTCTATCATCATCACCCATCGTTAATGAACTTCTTGAAACAACAGAGATTGTCATTGTATATCTAAATATTACCATGATGAAGCACCGCTTCCCCGTCTAAATCACTGTTGTGTTGCACCTCCATGGTGCCAATCAAAGGTCGGCATTCGTCCTTGTGACCTTGTCTCCAGTGAATGATTTGACACTTCCCAGAACTACAACCACATTTTCAAGTGAACACAATGTACATGTAATAGTCGGAAGCAAATACGAGTTCAACTACATGTGCACATCAGCTCAAAACATTTGACCAGGCGTCAACCAAACCCCAAAATGTGATCCTCTAGGGATCAAATAGAATACAAAGTTAGTTAACACGTTCATGTTTAGTGACTGTGTTCAGCAATCAAACAGGTACCTAATCTACACCTCCCACTACTCAATTCCAAATGAAACCGCAAAGGCAAAATCTTTTCGCAACGGCTACCTAATCTACACCTAACGAAATCGCAACGGTAAAATCTTTTCGCAAATTGAACTGTGATACACAAACACCACACTAACCGCAAACAATTCCATTTCTCACTAAACTAAATGTGCAAGCATAAATGTTCCCAAAATCCACAAAATCAATCTATCCAAAAGCAAAGAGAACTAACCAGTATCTAACACTCTTGCATTTCGAGCACCGCATGGTGGTTTGGGAATAACATACAGCACAGTGAAACGGACTGGTCAGCGGCGCCGCCACCACCGGAGGAGCAGCAACATACATAGCCGTGGTGGCCTGAAACTCGGCCATTGCGGCCTCCTCGGAAGCCATAGCCACAAGCCTCATGATCTCCTCCTTCTTCGCCACCGCATTCCTCCACTTGCGGCGAATCACAAAGAACGCCGCCAAAACGACCCCAAACAGAAGCCCCTGAAACCCTAGCATTCCGAGGGCCGGCATTGGGGGGAAAAAAAAAACTCAACGCTAAAGCCCTAACCTTTATCCGGCGCCGAGGATCAGACCGGAGGAGAGAAACCCTAGGATGGCGCTCCTGCTATACATAGATCCGGCGGCCGCGGCCGTGGCGGGGCGGTGGTATGGAGAGGAAATAGGGGAAATTGGGAGGGGCAGAAATGGAATTTGAGCGAGACTGGGAGTGGTAATGGTGCTGGTGGTGGTGATTAAATTGTGATTGAAGCATCTGGATTTGGATGGGTGGTCAGGTTAGAGAGAGAAAGTGATGAGAGAGAGAGAAGAAGTGGAGGGAGGAATATTAAGTCGGGATCGCAGTACTAGACAGTGTCGGGTGTCGACGATTTTTTTTTATTTTTATTTTTTGAAAATTGTCAGTGTGATTTTTCTCCCTCTCTCTCTCTGTCCTGGCCCGGTTAAACCCCAGCCCGCGTTTTTTTTTTTTTTTTTACCACGTTGAGAATAATTGGAGGGTTAATTTAATTGTGTGTGCTTTTAATAATTTGGTCATGGGGTTTTGAGTGCGTCATTATTACTTTTTTACCCGTTTGAGATGGGGGGCCCCCGCTTGGATTACTGAACTTTTTGATCTCTTTGTTCCTTTGGCTAAAAGGGGATTTGAGATGTTATATGGATTGACTTGGAAGAATAGCACAGGATGGTTTGATCATTTGATGGAGAATATTACTTCAAGAAATGATTTTATTGAAATAATAAGTTATCATTGATAGGGATCGATCATTGCTAAAATGTTTGAGAATTTCTCTATTTGATCATTCTCTTTTATCTTATTGTTTTTGTTCATATAAATTTTCTTTTTATTTTTTAATCGTATAGTGAGTTACGTATAGAAAGTATTTGAAAGAATTAAACTTTTATCTCTCATTTAATATATGTGGCAGTGTATTCCAAAATTTAGCTCTGTACTTAGCACCTCGTGTATGTTAGTCTCGAGTCTACTTCTAATGATGCTTGGTTTGTTTATCCTCGTTTTGCAAGCGAGTGTCTAGGTTTTGATCAGATGGTTTGTTCTAGTTCAGTCTAGAGTCCACTCTCAATCATGGTTGGTTTGTAGCCGCTACCTGTTTGTTTCAGTGGTTTGAAAGTGTATTTATCTTTATTATTGCTTGGTTCTTCTTCAAATCATAGGTGGGTTTCTTTTGTGGTGATGCAAGTTGACAACATGTAAAATGTTTCATTGCTGAATTTTATGATCTAGTGGGTGATTTTCCGGCTACTGTTGTTTTGCGTGCGAATGTTGGGTTTGATTGGACAACAGTTTTAGTTAAGGTGTCCCATTTTTGATATCAAATTTGGTGGACCTTATTTCAAATTATGATAAATGGTCCAAGTGGATCTGACTATGGGATATGGCGGTCTGGTTTATGGGCTCCAATTTGAACCAAATTGTCCTGCATTTTGGGTTGGAATTGGGATTTATCTGGACTAAAAATATGGATCGTTGGTTCATGTCCATCAAAAATAGTAAATTGAGTTTTTTTTGCATGAATTACTTCTTTTTTGTGTGGATTATTATATGATTTATATAAGATTATTTAGTCATCTATGGTATTACGAAGAAGATGAAATAAAAACTAAAATAAATTAGGGGCATTCCGAGATTCAAACAAAACAAAACAAAATTCTTGCCAACTAAGTAGTTTTGTTTTATTGTATTATTTTGAGCAAAGAACAAGGACTGATATAGACCATCAATCAATTGTATCCCTGAAATTCACTATATATAATGGGGTAGATAGAGGCATGTGCTTGGTACGTATCAATGAAAGCTCTGCCCCGCCCACCCAAGAGCTGGCGCTTATGTAATGTCATATCGTTGGAACTCATTGCCGGAAGCGATCCTATCAGGGTGCAAATATATTCCATCAAGCGCACAAGGTCATCATAGAAGAAGACAAGTTAAATGTAATCCTTGGTACCCCTCTTGCAAAATTACTCCTTCCTGTTCAAGATACCTGGATACCAGAGGTAGTAAAAGCCAGAAGGCAGAAGTTGCTGCTGCATTATTTCAATTGAACTCGTTGAATATCTGATTGCATCCAAAACGAATTCTTCACTGGAGCCATTTTAAACACAACAAGCATCTGATAGCCAAGAGTACCCTAGAGTTTTTATATATCTTAGCCACGAGGTCATTTGAATTTATATCGATCAGCTACAAAAGAACTGCTATGATGAAGAAACAGCAATATATGCCAGCAAGTTTCAAAATGCCAAATTGACAAATTGACATTCATATTCGGCAGTACAAAAAGCAATACTGATGGAGGATGTATGCAACTAGCTACTATAAAACGCATATTCACTTATTAAGAAATAAGAACAGCATGCCCATTTGTACGTTATGTTTTTTGTGTGTTTTGAGCTTGGAATCCCCTTTGATATTTAGATGAATTTGTACTTCCATTTTTCGGATTCCATATAGAGTCACTCAAAATAATAGTGGCCACTGTTTCTGCACTAGTTTATCGCTCGGTTGCTAGAATCAAAAGATAACCTACTTGATAACTGGAAAAGAAAACGCATTCTCTGCTAACTAGGTCATATTGATCTTCTCAATATGCCACTGATATGTTATGAAAATGTCACCAGAGTACCAGCTGACTAATTTAAACAGATCAACAAGCACAATTATTAATCATCCATGATTCCATGATATGTATGTACTGGATTTGTATGATCATCAGCAGCTTCTTTAAAAACAAAAAAATTGAAGCCTTCACTTTAATAAGTCACTCTAATGCAATTCTCAACTAGAAAAAGAGTTACTAAAAAGACCGAATTCAAATAGAACTAGGTGCGCGCAACTGCAATACAGTGCTGCATTTATATGAAGTCGATCTGAACTCCACAAAAGAACATCAGGTTCTGCATCTTATAGAACACACACTGAATCAATTTCTCTATTGATCACTCTGCTAATGTTCTCTTTATTAGCTAAACACAACTCGATATTATTGATCAAACTCATTCCCTTTCTTATGCTTTTCTAAATAGTCCAAGAATGTGTCCATGTATGATGTATCTATCTTGAAGCTCTCTGTCTCTGAATGTTGCACTAAATTCCTTAGCCCCATCCCTATAAGCCTTTCCATCCTCCTCCACCATAACCAATTTCAGTGACTTGGCCACCGAATCCCTCATAAACGATCCACTCTGCTCATCTCTCGGTACCTCAATTCCAACCTTCTTGTCCCAAAGCCTAGCATTTAGCCCTTGGTCAATTAAGAAGGAAGCATCATAAGAGGACGTCCATAATGGAGTCCCTCTATGATTGAACTCCAACCGCAATGAGTCAAGAAACCGCCAATAGACTTGTGAGCCAAGATTTTGGGCTGAGGTGCCCAAGTTCTCCAAACAAGCCCCCGGCCCTCGGTTCGATGCTCAAACCCGTCTGGTAACTTGATCTCCAAGTTACCATCCCCTGAACCACTTGGTAATTTCCTCAGTACCCAAAAGAAAGGCAGCGCAACCCAGAAAGTTCCAATCCCAGAGCCAATTCTGTGAAGTCTTCTCGGCTTGGATTCACTTCAGTTCCTAACGCAACATAAACAACAGTCCCCTTCTCTTGCTTGTTCAACCAGTCGACAATTATAGTCCAGCTCTTATCCTCCTTGTCTTCATCAGATTGCTCTATTATCGGTGGCAGTAACCCCACTGGAAGCACTAAAGGTGTTGGATGAATTATATCCTGAGCCAAATCCAGCCACTCACCCTCGATCTCTTTGCGACTTTGAACTAGATAGAGTTCACAATCTTTGGTCGTCAACTCAGAGCGCAAAAGATCCGAAATGCCCGAAGGGTTTTGTACAGTAGCCTCGAAAAATTTCTTGGCTTCGAATGGCCTAAAAGCCAATTTGGAATTAGGAAAAGGAACCCACTCGGGAGGGACAGTGAAATCTTCTGGCCGAGTTCTAGGAGCATAGCGCTCTTTTACATCAGGTGCTGTTGGGCCCAAGAAGCATACAACGGCACCGTTGAGGATGCTGAAATAGGCTCGTGATATGCCTAGCAGCTTTGTAGCTATTGGTGGCAACCAATGAGGGTAAAACTCATGAATAATCCAATCCGGAGTATGAGTTTCTAGAAATTCATAAATACCGGCTTCAAGTCCATCGTGAGCAATGTTTTAAAATGCTGAAGGCGTACCCGAGGCGTTTTCGAGAGAGTCTTGCAGCCTTGAGGCATAAGGCACATACATAAGGCATAAGCCTTGCGACATAAATTTTTGTCGTCACATTAAGAGCAACTACTAGTAGTAGTACTAGAACTCATTGTTGCTGCACTAAACAATTAAACATAACATCCTATCAATTACATATAAAAAAACAATCTGGGCAGGGAATTTGAACAATACCAACCAACATATACAAAGCAATGATACAGAGCAACATATTCAGTCAATGATATAGAGCAATGATATTCAGTGATTTCAGTCAATGATACAGAGCAACATATTCAGTCAATGATATAGAGCAATGATATTCAGTGATTTCAGTCAATGATACAGAGCAACATATTCAGTCAATGATATAGAGCAATGATATTCAGTGATTTCAGTCAATGATACAGAGCAACATATTCAGTCAATGATATAGAGCAATGATATTCAGTGATTTCAGTCAATGATACAGAGCAACATATTCAGTCAATGATATAGAGCAATGATATTCAGTGATTTCAGTCAATGATACAGAGCAACATATTCAGTCAATGATATAGAGCAATGATATTCAGTGATTTCAGTCAATGATACAGAGCAACATATTCAGTCAATGATATAGAGCAATGATATTCAGTGATTTCAGTCAATGATACAGAGCAACATATTCAGTCAATGATATAGAGCAATGATATTCAGTGATTTCAGTCAATGATACAGAGCAACATATTCAGTCAATGATATAGAGCAATGATATTCAGTGATTTCAGTCAATGATACAGAGCAACATATTCAGTCAATGATATAGAGCAATGATATTCAGTGATTTCAGTCAATGATACAGAGCAACATATTCAGTCAATGATATAGAGCAATGATATTCAGTGATTTCAGTCAATGATACAGAGCAACATATTCAGTCAATATGATACAGAGCAACATATTCAATCAAGATTTGTACCTTCAAATCTTGTCTGCAAGTCGAACTCCAAATCTGCAAGCACCTCTCAAGTCTGCCAATCGAACTCCAAGTCTCGAAATCCAAGTCGAACTCCAAATCTGCAAGCACCTCTTCAAGTCTGCAAATCGAACTCCAAAATGAACTCCAAGTCTGCAAATTGAACTCCAAAATCCAAATCTGCAAGCACCTCTTCAAGTCTCCAAATTGAACTCCAAGTGTCCAAATCGAACTCCAAAATCCAAATCCAAATCGAACTCGAAGGCTGCAAATCAAACTCCAATAATCAAACTCCAAGTTCGAAAATAATGGGTTCTAAGAGATTTGCTTCCTAAACCCGAAAGGTGAAAAGGGGATGCGAGGTTGGTACTCTGCTGAGTTGCTGAGTCTGCTGTGCGTCGCGACCTAGGTCTTTAAACCTCAAAACCAAAACGACTTCGTCTCGGAAGCCAAACCTGCGCATACGCCTACGACGCCTTAGAAGCCTCGTCGCCTTATCATTGAAACTCACTCAATTTAGGTGCTGATTTTAACTTTTTAGGCCTTAGGCGCGCCTCAAGGCGCGTTTTTTAATTCATTGATCGTGAGCTAATTTGAGGTATGGAATAATGTGGTATGGGACATCCATGGTGGCCTCTGCGTTTTCTGGGAGGTTTTCGACCTGTGGAAGTGGGATTTGGACAAGATTGATCAAAGGGGTTAAGTTTGTAGGGATTTTGGGGAGGTGTTGGATATTTCTTGGGGTGGAGATGAAGGAAACATTATGCACTTCGCAACCTCAATAAATGGTGCTATGTGACCAAAGGCTAGCCATGGGAACAAGGCTATGTGAAGTTTCTCAGGATATATATCAGTGGCGGAGCTCATGTTGATGAGTTGGGGTTTGGCCGCGCACATTATGCATTTATGCTATCGATCTTCTTGAGCTTTATAGGCAAAACTGTTAAATTTGTAATCAGAGAAACACTAACATAATGTAGTCCTGAATTTTTTATCTCCTTTGGGGTTAGTATTGAACACTAGGACGCCATACATGCATGTACCAAGAAAACAGAAAATGGCCTTATTAATGTAAGATCACATAGACCAATTACGTTGTATGATAATGATACACATGCATAATAGTGATAATACTGTCCAATTTTTCTAAAAAGAATTACAGTATTCCAAAAACATGTACAATTGGAAATTGCTACGAAAATTACAGATGATGAGTTGCAGCTGGCTAGTGGGGCTGGGGCCAAATAATTGCTGGCTGGAAAGTTGATGGAAAAGTTGATGAAGGAGGGCCTCAGTTATAACTTTTCACAGTGACGTATATAATCCGTGTTTCCTAGATGCATTGATTTTTAGGCAGTGTTTCACACTGTTTATGAAGTGTGTTAATTGGAATCTGGAAGATTTGATCACCATTCTTGAAAATGTAGCGGCACATTTTTACTATTTTACAGGAAAACAAGTGCTGTTAGTAGTCATCATCCAAGATAAATATCTTACAAACTTTTACATAATGCGATGCAATACTTTTTTTTTTCCTTCTTTTTTTGAAAAATGATCAAAGGGTTTTACTCCTGTCTCCATGGTGACTCGAACTCATGACTTTGTACATAATGCGATGCAATAGTTAAAATGCAGGGTTCAATCGAAGCAATGGATTATGAATTGGATGCTTAAATTCTTTGATGATATTAATTCTAGTTATTGAGTCATTAAATTTGAGTTTTGCACATGTTATTTTGGATCCTCACGTAAGAAAAGGTTTAGAAATAGCTTGGATTTTTATTAAAAATTGCTAAAGATTGTGCTATCTTTTGAAAGTCAACTAACATCGATGGAAGCCTCAAGAAGGGTTTAAATTTCTTTAAAATTACCGAAATTTTTATAGTTTTTTATTTATTTTTATTTTTTTAGGAAAGCGACATAAGAGCTAACTCATCGCCTTAGTCGAAATTTTATTAAAAGAGAAGAAAGGTACAAGAGGAAGGGGGAACTAGGCCAAGACCACTTCCAAGGACATAATTCAACATGGCAAGTGTTGTGAATCATAGATTTTTTAGGATTACTATTAGGAATAGAATTATACTAAACGTATAGAATCGGGATTGTAATTGTGATTTGATTACTTTCCTTGTTTGTCTAGAATTAGGGTTGTATAAATATGCCTCTGTATATTGAATGAAAGGTGTGTGAGAATTAATCCTCAAAAGCTTCTTATTCTCTAAAGCTTCTTGTTCTCTAGAGATTCTTAGTTTTAACTTGGTATCAGAGCCAAGAATCCGATCTCAGATTTTTGGTCTTGTTTTTTGTTCGTTGCTTCCGCAGTGTCAAAGGAGAAGATTGTTGCAGTTCAAGTATCATGGGTGGAGAAGAAAGTTCTAAGCAAGTTGTGACTTCTGACGTGCAGAAGGTGGAGGTATCTGTGAATCAAGAATCCTCAGGAAGGGGATTTGGAGGTGCCAAGTTGAATGGCACGAATTATCGTACTTGGAGGAAGATGATGACTGCTCATCTTTTCGGTTTGGACAAGATGGGATATGTGAATGGATTGATTCAGACGTCAGATGAAAAAGATGTGGGATATGCAAAGTGGGAAACGCACAATGGTGCCGTGATGTCTGTGCTCTACAAGACCATGATGGATGAGGTAGTACAGTTGATTATTGGGTGTGAAACTGCAGCAGAAATTTGGAGTACTCTGAAGCAATTATATCTGAATGACTCAGATTTTGCTCAAATACATGAGCTCCATACCAAAGCATTCATAATGACTCAGGATGGGCGGCCTGTGGCAGTATATTATGCTGCCCTCAAAGGATTATGGCTGAAAATTGATCAAAGGCGTCCCAACAAGATGAAGAATGCTGATGACATCAAGTTACACAATGAAGAGAAGGATCTAATGAGGCTGCATATTTTCCTTCATGGTCTTGACGATAAGCATGCTAATGCAAAGGGTGAGTTGCTCAGACGTGGAACTCCACCTACCCTGGAGGATGCCTTTGCATATATACTCAAAGATAAGACTCAACTTGATAGCACCAAAGCAATCCATTCGGAGTTATCAAGTCTCACTGTCCAAACCAAGCCTTCACCATCAAAGTATGTACCACCGCCTCAACAACTTTGACTACAACCAAGTTCTCAAGGAGGAACACGGCCGTATTGTACTGTCTGCAAGAATTATGCCCATTGGAGGACTAAGTGCCATCGATTGAATGGGTATCCGCATTAACAAAATACTTAGAATAAATCAGGACCTAACCAACAGGGTCGTACCATTGCTGCAAATTTAATTCAGAATCTGGACTACCAGGGTATGGAGGAAAAATATCAGAAACCTGGTAATGCTTCAGTCTCTTTCATTGGAAGAGGTAAGTTTGGTAAGGCTTTATTTGTCTCTGACTTTGTTGGGGAAGATACTTGGATTATTGATTCTGGTGCATCTGATCATTTGACTTACAATAAATCATTTTTTGCCTCTCTCTCCATCCCACCAGTGTCCAAAGTTACTAATTCTAATGGTGAAGCCTTCCCTGTATTAGGAATAGGAACTGTTAGAGTCACGCCAAACTTAGAGCTTAGGAATGTGTTATATGTTCCTGATTTGTCACATCACTTAATCTCTGTTCCCCAATTAAATACTGAATCTCATTGCTCTGTGACCTTTTTTCCCATGTATGTGGTATTTCAGGATCTTCAGACAAGGGAGATAATTAGCCGAGGGGATTTGAGGGGGAGATTGTTTCATCTGGATCAGATGTATGCGGGGATAACACTAGGGAAGAAGGCCCCAGTAGCTTTGATTTCGAGTTCTGAGTAGCGGTTGAATGAAATCTGGTTATGGCATCGTCGTTGATGTCGCTTTTGGGGAGCGCGCAATTTAACCCTGAAATGTCGTTAGTAATATAAGTAAGTAGGGATCGTTCTATTCCGGGGATTGAGGGTACACCTGTCATTGTCAAACAATTAAACAATTAAAATTAAAACAAAGTATAATATTCACAAAGATATTCACAAGTATAAACATTATTTACGAAAAAGGGGGGATTTTGTTTTTGGTTTTTTCAAAAATAAAACTAAGTTAACAAAATAATTAAAATGAAAAAACATAAAAATACAAATGGAGTGAGAGAACAAAGATCAAAACCACATCCATATGCAAGAAATCCAATTACAATTCCTATAGTTGATTTTAAATGTCATGAGAGAGGAGTTGATCATGTGAAACATTCGAAAGCAAATGATTTCCCATATTTTACTTTTCAATGCTAATTAACCTAAGCAAAAGCACCTAGATTAATCCTATCAAACATACAATCAAGCCCTAGAAAGCTAGTCAATCATGACATGTTCAACGCATTAGACATAGAGAAAGGCTATCAACTCAAGTGTACAACTTAGTATGGAAAAGTCCACCTAATTGCAATCCTCTTTAATTAAATTCGGTCTTTGCACAAAACCTTTACTACTTTGATTCAAGTTTACACAAAACGAAAAGTCGATTTCATGTTCTTAAACCTAGCACCATTCATATCAAAACCCTAAGTGTTTGCAACCACATAAGATTAAAATACAAAAGTTTTCTATCATGCAAATTTAATTAAACAAACCCACATAAGCAACATAAAAATCAACATATAGAAATCACAACTTTATCTCAAAACATATAAACGGGCTTTAAACTTTGCCCTTAACATTATTTGTTAACTAGAATTCATAGTTCTACAAATCTAAACAAAGAAAACCAAAAGAAATTACAAGAAAAAAGATAAAATTACACCATGAAGGGAGTGGATGATGAAGAGCTTGAGACGTTGATCTTGAATCTTTAAAGCAAGACTTCACTATCACGGCACAAGGTGGATGATGACGGCTAGTAGGCTTCATGGCTTCTTCTTCTCTTCTTCTCTTTGCATAAAAAATGCAGAAACTTAAAACTAGAGAATTGAGAGAAAAATGGAAAGGAAATGGAGAGACAAAGAAGATGAGATGGATGAAGGAATTGGTGTTATGAGAGTGAGAGGAGAAGTGTATTTATAGCCCAAAAAATGATGAATGGAGGGTGGAGATGAACATAAATGAAGGGCTAGATATGTTAGACAAATTTGTAAAAAATATCTTCCCACTTGTTTATCACTTGTTCAACTTGAATTGATTTTCCTCCTCAAGATTTTCCACTTGGTTGCAACTTTGATTTTCCTCCTCAAGATTTTCCACTTGCTTGGAGGTCCTAAAAATAGAAACTAATAAGAAAAATAGAAACTTTCCTAAAATGAAAAAATGGCAACTTACTAAAAATGATAAATAGAAACTACAAAAATATAAACTTTCTACAAATAGGAACTTTCCCAATCAAAGAATGGAAACTTTCCTAAACAGGATTTTAATAAGGAAATAACGTAAGAAATGTAGGGAAATGCAGTTAAAACGTCGCATTAAAATGCTCCTATCAGTCGTCTTGGTCATCCTTCCTTTAGTAATATGAGAAAGTCTATGCCCTCTTTGTTTTTGGGTATTTTAGAGTCATCTTTTAAGTGTGAAACTTGTGTTCTGGCCAAAAGTCATCAAGTTAGCTACCCTTTGAGTATTTCAAATAAAAGTCTTGTGCCTTTTGATTTGATTCGTTCTGATTTATGGGCACCCTCACGGGATTCTACTCCTTCTGATATGCGCTATTTTGTATCTTTTATTGACGATTATACTCGTGTTTCTTGGATTGCTTTACTAAAGTCCAAGGATGCTGTGTTCCCAGCTTTTAAAAAATTTCAAAATATGATTCATACACAATACAATGGTCAGATCAAGCTCTTTCAGTCTGACAATGGGGGGGGGGGGGGAATATATGAGCAATGAGTTCCAGGAATATCTTTGTACATAGGGTATAATACATCAAACCACATGTCCTCAAACCCCATAACAGAATGGTGTTTCTGAGTGTAAGAATCGTCACCTTCTTGAAGTTGCTCGTTCAATTCTCTTTAGAGCAAATATGCCCAAATATTTGTGGGGAGAAGCAGTTCTCACTGCCTCTCATCTAATCAATAGGATGTCGTCTAGTGTTCTCCAAAATCATATTCCAGTTGAGGTCCTCTCGTCCCATGTATCTCTTCCATCTTTCCATAATCTTCCTGCCCGAGTCTTTGGGTGCATTGCCTTTGTTCATATCCCTAAGAACCAACGCTCGAAGTTAGAACCTCGTGCCTTGAAGTGTGTTTTTGTTAGGTTTGGGACACATCAGAAGGGATATAAGTGTTTTCATCTTCCTACCAAAAAATTCTATGTAACGATGGATGTCACTTTTTACGGGGACGCCTGTTATTTTTCTCCCAATCACCCTTCTCTTCAGGGGGAGCAATATGGTTATTTCGAAGACATGGTCGGTGGTAGTGGCAGCAATATAGAGGACAGAGATGGAAAAGAAACAGCAAGAAGGGACAAAGCAAGAGAAAGAGACGAAAAAGACAAAGAAAAAGGAAAAGAAAGCGAAAAAGAAAAAGAAAGAACCAAAACAGAAAGAAGAGACAAAGCAAGAGAAAGAGACGAAAAGGACAAAGAAAAAGGAAAAGAAAGCGAAAAAGAAAAAGAAAGAAACGAAACAGAAAAAGTAAAAGAAACAGAAACGAAAGAGAAGAAAGAGAACCCAGAAGAGAGAGGAACGCAACTAATGGAAGAGCCGAAACATAAGGGGATCAACTGCTAGTTTTAGGTCGAAGTCACGACCGGAGTGAACTGGACGCCGGCAGTAATCTGGATAAGGGAAACTACGGGCGGCCGGGAATGGAGGAACAACCGCCATTTCACGACAGGCATGAATTGGACGACGCCGGGGATCTGGAGACAGGGAACGGCGATGACGTCGTTTGAGGTGACCTGGAGAACGCCACCATTTTGGATTGTGGACAGAACGATGTGGTTTCAGATCAAGGACAGAACGATGTCGTTTCAGACAACAGTGAACCTGACTTGGAAGACAGAACTTCTCCCTCTTCTTCATCTCTCCCCTCGAGCCAAACTCTCCAAGGTCCTGAAGGTCAACATGAGGTAATACCCGAACCCAATTTTTCTGTTTTACCTTCTCGTTCTACTCGTGGTAAACCACCAAAGAAATATGAACCTAGTCTTAAAGCTAAGTCTAGGTACCCGGTTGCTAATTACGTATCTACACATAGGTTGTCCGAGTCATATGAGTCGTTTGTGCATAAGATTTCCTCTGTATCTATTCCTAACAAAGTGCAGGATGCCCTAAGAGATCCAAAGTGGTCAAAAGCGATGGAAGAAGAGATGGAAGCTCTACAGAAGAATAACACTTGGGAGTTGATAGGGTTACCTAAAGGAAACAAAATAGTCGGATGTAAATGGGTCTACACAATTAAACATGATGCAGATGGCTCAGTTAGTAGATACAAGGCGAGATTGGTAGCAAAAGGGTTTACACAGACGTATGGTGTAGACTATGATGAGACGTTTGCACCGGTAGCCAAGATCAATACTATCAAAGTGCTTCTCTCTTTGCCGGCTAATCTGGACTGGCCCCTCAAGCAACTTGATGTGAAAAATGTTTTTCTACATGGAGATTTAGCTGAAGAAGTGTATATGAGCCTACCTCCTAGATATGAGACCGCTGATAAAACGGATGTTGTGTGTAGGTTGAAGAAGTCACTCTATGGTTTGAAACAATCCCCCCGTGCATGGTTTGGGCGCTTTACTCAGGCAATGAAGTGATTTGGTTACAAACAAAGCAACTCGGATCATACTCTCTTTCTTAAACATCAAAAGGGTAAAGTAACAGTGTTAATCATCTATGTTGATGATATGGTAATTACAGGTGATGATCGAGAGGAAATTAGGAGGTTGCAGCAACAGTTAGCTTCAGAGTTTGAGAAGAAAGACCTTGGTGACTTGAGATACTTTCTTGGGATAAAGGTAGCCAGGGGGAGTAGCAGCATCTTCTTGTGCCAACGAAAATATGTTTTAGACTTGCTTTCAGAAACGGGCATGTTAGATTGCAGACCAACTGATACACCAATTGAACAGAATCACCGGTTAGCGGAGTACCCTGATCAAGTCCCGACTGATAGGGCTCGGTATCAAAGGTTAGTTCGCAGATTAATCTATTTGGGTCACACTATACCTGATTTGGCGTATGCAGTAAGTGTGGTGAGCAAGTTCATGCATAACCCAAGTGAAGACCATATGGAAGCAGTCGTGCGAATCCTGCGATATCTAAAGCATGCTCCTAGGAAGGGCCTTATGTTCTCAAAACATCACTGCCTGGAGGTGAGTGGTTATACTGATGCTGATTGGGCTGGTTGTATCACAGATAGGAGGTTGACCTCGGGTTACTTTACATTTGTTGGAGGGAACCTTGTCACTTGGAAGAGAAAAAAACAAAAGGAGGTGGCGAGGTTTAGTGCAGAAGCCGAGTATAGAGGTATGGCACATGGAGTATGTGAGTTGTTGTGGTTACGTAATTTATTGCGTGATTTGGGGTTCAAGCCAAAAAGAGCTATGGAGTTGTTTTGTGATAACAAAGCAGCTATTGAAATTTCACATAACCCAGTGCAACATGATCATACAAAGCATGTGGAAGTTGACCAGCATTTTATCAAGGAGATCGAAGTTGGACGCCAACCTAATTGCCTTCCCGTTTGTACCAACTGAGGAGCAGTTAGCAGATGTTCTTACTAAAGGTGTGTCAGTCAAAGCATTTCATGACTTACTTGACAAGTTGGGCATTTGAGATGTGTATGCTCCAACTTGAGGGGGAGTGTTGTGAATCATAGATTTTTTAGGATTACTATTAGGACTATAATTATACTAATTGTATAGAATCGGGATTGTAATTGTGATTTGATTACTTTCCTTGTTTGTCTAGAATTAGGGTTGTATAAATATGCCTCTGTATATTGAATGAAAGGTGTGTGAGAATTAATCCTCAAAAGCTTCTTATTCTCTAAAGCTTCTTGTTCTCTAGAGATTCTTAGTTTTAACTGCAAGTACCTATCAAAAGTGCTATTGAAAGGAGCAAAAACAAAAGAGAAAGCAATATAACAACAAAAAACCAATTAATCAAAAGCTCACTATCTGAAACGATACGTAATGCCTGAGGACAAATCACGACCATAGAGCCCAGCAATGAAGTTGGGAACTGTAATCCACCAAACAGAACCTCAGTTGGTAGCTCCATACTCAGCTAATTTGTCAGCCAAGCTGTTGCCATTCCTGTAAATGTGGGTAACCTTAAATTGAATGGACCTAGCATATTGAAGGCTATTTAACCAAACCACTCTCCACCTCCAAGGAACCAGATTGGGAGACTTGAAATAATGTAAGATTAGAGCCGAATCTGTTTCCAACCATATATGATTCCAATCTTGTACTTTAGCAATAGATAAAGCTTCAATAACTGCTAAAATCTCAGCTTCAACTGCACTATGAACTAAAATATTATGAGCAAAAGCACCTTGAAAAATCCCATCAGAGTTTCTGAAGACGCCACCATAACCAGCAGTATGGGGGCCTCTAAATGAGCCATCTGTGTTAACTTTTAACCATCCAATTGGCGGAGGCTGCCAAAGAACACGAGTGAACTTTGGGGCCTTAAGCCTCAAAGATGAAACTCCAAGGAAACTAAACATTGGTACAGCAACTGAAAAGTTGGGATAAGGTGAAAAATAAATGGAGGCAGAGTCTTTAAGGGAGAGCAAGAAGAAATGCTTAAAACAAGATAAATCAAAATTACCCCCATTAAATTTCAACTTGTTTCTTTCTTTCCAATTGCTCCAAACTGCATTGCAATAACCGAAATTTTTATAGTTTGATCTTTCATTTGATCAATATCGGAAATATACTAAACACTAGTTTTTAAGTATCATATTCACCGAAAAAACAAAGAATAAGCAAATATTCTCTTAAATAATAATTTCTAAAGGCATAGTAGCTAGGGTTTGAGAGAACACCTCCCATGGGTAGTGTCATCTTTCCCTTCAAAAAAAAAAGTATCATATTCACCAGTATTTATAGAAATTTCAATAGGCACTCAAAATTTCTATTGAAATTCTTCTACATTCAAGTACCAAAATTCTCACTTGCATCGAAATTTTGAACCTCAAGTATCTTTTCTTTTTTGGTAATTGATGATTATAGGCTCTCATATCATCTCCAATTGTAGCGATCTAAAACAGATCGATCATGGTCAATTTTTTTTTTTTCAGAGAAATAGTGAACTAATATTGAAGTTCAGCGAAATCACACATAACGATTCGCTCGTTAGACCAGTCAGATAGAGCCGCTATCGAAGCAGTCCAACCCTTTTAACTACTGATGTAGCATATCCAGAAATTACCCTATACTACCTACAAGAGATTAGAATTTTGCAACAGTGTAGATACTAAACAATAACTATCGCCATTATTTTCTTTCCTTCTCATTTCTTCTCCAAAAGTTAATATTGTTGAAGGAAAACCTAATTTGTGCTTAGCCCAAACTCTAGGTTACTTGACCTAGTGGTAATAGGATTTAATTAGAAGGATCTAGAATCCTATTCAATGTAGAATTACTTTCCTTATATGATTGAGATTCTATGCATTGTAATCCTCTATATAAATAGGCCCCTATTATCAATGAGAATACACAGCAAATTCCTCTCAAATTCAGTTTCTCTACAACACGTTATCAGCACGAGCCCTAACCCTGAAACCCTAAATTCGTAGCCTTCAAATCCCAGAAACCTCAGCTGCCCAACTAGAAGATCTCAACTCCAGGAGTCCGAAACCGGCGGCCCCATCCCCAGAACCGGCCGGCAAACCACCGAACCGGCCACCGGAAGAAGCCAAAGTTCACCTGCCCGGTTCAAAGCTTTCCACACCACCTCCTGCCGCCATACTGGTCACCCTACAGAACCTCCATCCCAGAACCCCGGAACCGGAAAATATTCCACCGGAACCGGCCTAGAATCGTCCGAACCGGCCACCAGAAAATCTTGATACCGAACCGGTAGAAAGAAAAAAAGGAAAAAAAAGGAAGGGAAGGACCTGTGCAACCCAGGCAAGCCTGCAGCCCAAGCCCACCAGCAGGCCCAGCGAAGCCCACGTGCAATCAGCTAGCCGCCAAGCCGCGCCGCCAAAGCACCTGCCACGTCAGCATCCAGCAAGCGCCCAGTCAGCCCTGCCACGTCAGCATCTGATCTGCCACGTCAGCTCCGATTGCCACGTTAGCACTAGGGTCAACGCCGGGGACTTTTCCGGCCGACTTCCGGCCACTTTTCCGGCAAATTTTCCGGACACTTTTCAGGCTAAGCCACGCCGCCAAAGCACCTGCCACGTCAGCATCCAGCAAGCGCCCAGTCAGCCCTGCCACGTCAGCATCTGATCTGCCACGTCAGCGCCGATTGCCACGTCAGCACCAGGGTCAACGACCGGTCAACACCGCCGGCGACTTTTCCGGTCGATTTCCGGCCACTTTTCCGGCGAATTTTCCGGTCACTTTTCAGGCGACTTTTCCGGTCAGCTACAGTAACTTTCCGGCGACGGTTTTTCCGACCATCTTTTAAGGTAAATTTTTCTAAAAGTTCCCGTTTTTGTGAAGTTTTTCAATTTCTTCTTCTTTTCTCGGGGACTTCCAAAATC
>BDJD01005966.1:88076-104715 GCA_002564525.1 Rosa multiflora
GGGACTTTCAGAATGATACCTGAACTTACAAAGTTATCAATGTGATACCTGGACTCATTTTTTCGTATCAACATCGTACCTATGACCAATTTCCGTAACGGCTCCGTGAAGGAAATTGGCCGTAGGTATCACATTGATACGAAAAAATGAGTCCAGGTATCACATTGATAACTTTGTAAGTTCAGGTATCATTCTGAAAGTCCCTAAGTGTCCAGACACCGTTGGTGAATTTTTCCCAAATCCAATATACAGCAATGGGGTTTATGGTGTTTTGGTCATCCTCCATTAAGTTTCTCTCTGTGAAAATGACTTGTAAAATGATGGAAAGCATGTAGACAACAACTCATCGTGACTAAGGAACCATGACGAGTAGTATAGGATTAGGAAATGCTTTATATATATTTTGTTTCTTTGTATATCAACATTAATTTTAGAAACAAATTTGGATAAATGGCATCCCTTTCAGACATTTACAACAAGCATATCAGAATATTACTAATGGAAGGTTAATCATCAATTTTACCCTAGGTAATAATATGTAGGTCCTTACACTACTACAGAAAAAGCATTTAAGGACGTTCGAAAAACGTCTTGGAAAACTTTAGATGACACGCAAAAAAAGCGTCATCTATCAAGGAGTCATTGTAAGTCATTTTTTAGGACGTTTGAAAAACGTCCTAAAATGTCTATTAGGACACTTAAAAAACGTCTTTGTAGCTCTTAAAGGATGTCGTCTAATGTCTAATAAGACATGACAAAAGCGTCCTTAAAACTCAAAAAACGTCATGTAAAATTTATGAGGACACAGTCAACGTGTCCTTAAATCTTTAACAAAATGTCCTCTTAGCTAAAAAAAATGTCATTGTACATATTGGAAAACTAACAAAAGTTGTCTTTATAAGGTATAAAAACTGTCATATATTACATACGAGGACACGAACTGTGTCCTTAAATTAAAAAAAAAAAAAAAAAGGTCATTGTAGACATTATAGGATTTAAAAAAAAAAGGCAAATAAATGTCCTCTATTAACTTTTAGGACGCACTTTTTGCCTTGAAGATTCCAAGTAATGTGTACAAATTATCCCAAATCTCATGGCATCCAAAATACACATTACCAACCACAAGTCTCAGTGAGATTACATTACATATGTACTTCTAGTGCTTACAAAAAGCTAGCTGATCTAAAGCTTCACATAGGCATGCACAAAAACTCAGCTTACTATATACTTGGCAAAATATGCTAACAAAACTATTCTACATCATCTTGGAGTAATGTTTCAACAAGGTCAACCCATTCTACTCGAACATCATCTATCTCTTCTTGATTGTAAGTTTGGTTGTTGAACTGCAACAATCAATATAAAGCAATAAATTTCATTTGTTCTTTGTTTCCACGAGTAACACCAACAACAAGCATATACTATTGTCTTGTTATTTTTACCAAAACCAAAATGAAAAGAATATTTAATTGCTATAGTAATTATGCTAATCTGATCATTAAGAGCTAACCTTGCTTCTAGTTAATATGGGTGGATCTTCAATGATTGCTTTCATGAACGTCATTACATAATATCCGCATTCCACTTTTCCAGCTAGAGTAGGGCACTACAAAGTTTAGTCAAGTAAATTGTGATAAGTAAGCATATCAATATGAGATCGAGATAGATAGCTAGATGGAATACCAAAAAGAAGGCAGATCATTTTTTTTCTCTAATGAGTTAGAGATAGACATAGAGAGGGTAATCAATCATTGGATTTGGCTGCTTTATAACACAATCAAGAGGGTGTGACGAATCATCAGAATAAAAGGCCCTACTCCTAATCATAAATAGGTAAGATCAATATCAATAATGCAATTCAGAAGGAAAGTTCTCTTGTAAGGTATATGTACTTGTATAAACACTTTCCAGATATCATTAATGGAAATCTCACTATCAATTGATCATTCAACATATAAGCAAAAAATATATATAAATCAATGATAAAACATGGTCCGTGCATATTTTGGCATTTATTATCCATCTCACATTTGCATTTGCTAACAATAACAATTATAGATTCAACAGTCAGGTGCTACAACAACACATCTAAAACTAAAAGCAAAAAACACTAGGTAAAGGAGAGACATAGAAACAGAGAGATGTATCAGTCTAAGGCACAATCCAAGCACAGACAGCGAATCTGGTTAGGATCACTCGCATGACTACTAACAAAATCTAAAAACATGTCAACCCCAACTTCATACTCGGGTGATCTTCTATCCATTTTGATCCAAGCTTTATCCATTCTAGCTAAGACAAGTAATGAACAGACTAATTATTAGTAATAAGAAGACTAACTCTAACTCTTAGTAGTAAGGGGACCAATACATGATGTGGAGTTATAAATATTTTATTTTTTCATTTGACCAAGTTTTGAATGATTCACACACACACACACACACATATAAATGAGCAAACAACATATATCAAATGGCAGAACGTGCATTCAAGTAAGGAGAAAATTAAGGGAAGAAAGATCAATTATGTACAATCATATATCAAATTCCTCTAATAATATTCAAGCCTACATAATCCATTTAGATCAACTGTATATATAGTATACTGAATTAGCATATTAAAATAATTAGCATACATTTCCAATCCAGTAAAACTTTGCTCCAGAAAATTATATGGAAAGATCGATTCTCGTAATTTAAATCAAGCGTTTCGAAATGCCACCAATCTGTTATCATAAGCAGCAATACTAATCATAATCTTACTCTTTGACATTCAAGAAAAGTAAGGTCATAAACAAGTGTGCAGAATTTATCTATTTACAAAAATAATTGTAAAATTAACATGTATGGAGGAAAGTAAATGAAACAACCAAGGATGAAAACATTGCAAGCCATGGGACTAATACAATGGAGAACAAATAAATAAGAGCCAAGTTAAAACATAAGGTATCAATAGTAGATGAGTGCCAAAAACAACAAGAAGCAAAGCATGCAGAAGGCAAAAGAACGGAATCCATAACCTTTTGATGCATTGTGTAAATAACATGATAACAATTATATGTCTACTAAACAATTTATCAAAAAAGCAAACTGGAAGTTCAACAAAGGGAAACATGAAATCCAACCAAGGTAGAGAGATTGCAGTACCTCCAATCAAGTAATAAAATTTTTAGAAATCCAGCCAAAATAGGACTTGAAGCCGGTTAAATTATGTCATTTCGTAAATGCTGAAGTCAGAAGATTACTGCACATGAGTATCATTTACACTTAGAATGAATAGAAAATATCAGGTTCAACCAAATAAGAAAAGAAACATATCTACATGTTAGACAATAAAAAGTTATTCAGTTAAGAAAGCAATCTGAAATTAAATGGTCCAATAAAAAGATATCTGGAATGGGATATTGCACAAATGGTTTTGACAAAAGGAATGCACTTTATATACTAGACCTTTGTTTAAAAGAAAGTATTTGATCAATTACCCGTAACTTTCTTGAAGGCTCAAGTTCCCTCTTTAATCCCATAAACCCATATTAAATTTACAACTTTTTGTTAAGACAACTAATGAACCGTATCAATTCATCCAAGTCATCTCCAGTTTGCTTTTTTGATAAATTGTCAGAACAATGATATACATTTATAAATTAAGCTAAACGAGTTGTCGATTCAATTGCATAAGTAAGAGTATCATCTCAAACAAATACAATAGTAATGAAATACAAATAAGAACTACAACAAAACCTAAAACGATGATGGAGAAAGTAACTATGAACTCAAAGTACCCAATTTAAAATCATGAATAAATCCAAAAGACAAACAACCCATAAATAGATTCAAACCAATTACTTAAACAGTAGAGAAATTGGGAACTTGATACCTTTTGACAAGGGAACTCTGCGTATTCAAAGTGGAGGTAACCCGGAGCTCTAGCAATAGCAGAACCACTTAAGAACAGCGAAAGAAGACTATGAAAAAGACGAAGACATCAGTGATGGATGGATTATGTGTGTTCATATCATCAAAGAGAGAAAACGCAAGTTTTTTTCTTTTCTGCCAACAACGATGAATATTAGGTTTGATGGAGTGAATAGGATTAGAGGGAAAGTCATCTGGGTATATTGCCATATGGGTACTAATCTCGAAAATTGCAGATAGAAGATTTGGGGATACTCAAAAATTGTAGAGGGAAAATATTTAAGAGAACGCGGGAAGATTTGGCGCTGATAGAATCTAGGTCTTGTTTCTTCAAACACGATTTGGGAATAGAAGAAAAAAGTTTTTGAAATTTACCAATTGTTTTGGGTATTGTGGGGGAGTCGAACTCCGGTCCTCAGGCCTAGTGCGATGCACAACGTGTTTTAAGTATTAGAAGACTCTAATATGCTTTGTCCTAATACATGTACAAGGACGTTGACCTTGTTATAAGGTGTCAGGGCCATCACTTTAATTAAAAGGCAAATAGCCAAGTTTTGTTCTTGACGTCCTAATAGATATCTAAAGACAATTTTTTAATTATGTGTCCTTGTAAATTTTAAGTGGGTGTCTCCTATCAGCATTTCTGTAGTAGTGTTACTACCACTCTTACTCGACTCCAACCGTTATCAGTTCATTCCTTCTCAAACTTGTAATTCTCTCAACTGCTAATTACCAATAAGGTGAAATGCTTTGGTGACAGGACAAGGGGAGGCCTTGAGGTGGCATGGGTGGTGCCTCACACAGTCACACTAGGTCGCCGATTCCGAGAGGCCTCCGAGCTGGTAACTTATGTGTATATAATGTTAGAACTATATTGGGCCTCTCATTATCTAAGCTTAAGTAAACAAATTTGATTAAAATCTTATTCCAGTTAATAGGAGATATATAGTAATATAAAACCTAAATACCTAAGTTAAGTATATCAACTCTTTGGTTAGGAATTCATTACTTAGGCTACAAGTTAGGCCTATGAATATATGATACATTAGAGTACTTATTAAGATGACTTGATCCTTAATAGATACCTTTATGGGATGACTCTTATGGTTGATATTCTAATAAGTCTAGGATCCTAGTCAACTCTAGAGTGTGTATTTTGAGTATGTCTAGGATAAAGTAGAGGCTTGACCCCCTCTAATTCCTATGCTAGAATCCTCAATTTCATATTTGAGGGGTTATAAGCATGGTGATTTACACTTGTTGCATGATTGTGCAGGCAGACTGCTTAGTAGTCTAATTCCCGATCTTTACGCCGATTAGAGTGAGTTAGTGACCCTTGAACTGGCTTTAACTCTCTCTAATTGAGTTAGTGTGACCCTTGAACCGGCGCATTAATACTGAAATGAGAATAAATATATATATATATATATATATATATATATATATATATATGGTCATTGAGCCTTGAACTGCCTTGGATACGAGGAAATTTACATCTGCATTATATTAGCTTCCAACACATAAGGTTTGGGTGAAGGAGCCTCTCTAGGACCTGACATTCTCATTCATATTGTTTACACTTTTATTAGTTACTTTTTATTGGTTGCGTTACATTTAATTACTTTTTTGTTAATTTAAAATCAACTCTAAAATATTAAACTCTTCGATTCATTGTAAATAACTACCACTAGGCTCTTAGTTTTGATTAGGTTTTTGTGAAAACCAAAGCTGAGCATTGCTAAGCCTTGGTGCATTACAATAGAATTTTTGTTTATTTATTATTATTTTTTGCATGCTAAGTGTCTTTATTTTCGATTAGCCAAGGAGTGTGGTTTAGCCACTAGTCCCCGTGGTACGATAATTTTTGCATAATATTTCTCTATGTTGCCAATAATACGTACACTTACGTAAATGTGTATCAAGTTAGTGGACCCTGCAAGGCCACTTCGGATTTCATTGTAAAATCCAGAGCGGATCATGTCATTGCTTATCTCTATTTTCCTATCGCAACCGCCCAACAGGTACTTCGTATTCAAATCACGAGCGTTGCTCCCCTCCTCTCCATCTGCCCAGGAACCACCCATCAGAGAAAGAAGAAGAGGAAGAATCCAAAGCAAAGGTGCCACCACCAATTCAAAATCTCTTGATCAAACCCCATGACAGGGAAAGCATCCACTATCATGGATGAGATGCTAGATTAAAAAATTGGAATTTCAATTCCAACCATAACAGAGCGGCTACTAGGGTTTTATTAACTAAAATGAAAAAGGTCCCTCTACTATAAGATGTGTGTTTAGAATGCATGTACAAATAAAATGACTAAAATGAAAAAGGTCCCTCTGCTATAAGATGTGTGTTTCAAATCACGAGCGTTCTTCTTCACTTGTAGGAAAAAGTTATTAAGATGTGTGTTTAGCATGCATGTACACAAGGCCGGCTCTGAGGGCTACCCTGAGACGACCGCCTCAAGATCACCAGATTTCAGGGGGCCTCTACAGAAAAAAAAAAAAAAAAAAAAAAAAGTTTCTTTACATATTTTATGGAAGTTATATAACTCATTTTTTTCATATATATGTGAATCTGTGTGTAACAATCCAACAATGCTGGTAATTTAATTTTTTCCTGGCATGCAAGGTTCGAGTCTTGCTGCCACTGCACCTTTTTTTGAAAAAAAATCTTTTTGTTTTGTTGAAAGAAAATCTACATATATTTTCAATAAAAAAGGTACAAAACAACTATCAGGCTTGCTCACCTAAGGGACAGTTTTAAGAGACTGTGAGGGACAAGTGAATCTCAACCACATGTATTAAATATAAAAGCAGAAATTATAACATTTTAAAACTGTGCATTTATTTTCAGCCATCAGATTCACTTGTCCCTCACAGTCCCTTAAAAACTGTCCCTTAGGTGAGCATGTCTTATAATAACTATAACACTAATCGGAATAGAATTACAATTTGTCAACCTTATATACAAAACTACACTTATCTTAGAAAAAGATTAAGACTACATGGGGAAAAAAAAGACTTGTGAAGCCACATTTTCATTTTCCGCCTCGGGTCTTCATAATCTCAGGGTCAGGCCTGCATGTACATTACCTATTAAGATGTCTTAGTCTGTTGTACAAATAAATTTTATTATTCTACTAGAATGCATAATGAATTACCTTACTTTATATTTTGTTATATGTTATATATCCGTTCGTCTTAGGGTGTTTGGTATCAAAATTTTAGATGCTTGGATTTTGTATGTATAAACTTATATAGACATAAGCTTGTCATAACAAAAATATAAACAATCCAAAATCTAATTATACATGAAGGGACACCGGAACATAGTACTCTTATATCGATCAGAATACAAGTTTTGTAGTAAACATGAATTAAGAGACCGACCTAATGAAATGGGAGGGCATATTCAGCAACTTTTTCCCATGATTTGAGAGTTATATCTCTGTAGTCGATTTTGTACACTGCGAGTTGAGATACGGTGAAGCTCAAGCTGGAAATGTTTTTATCTAGAGTGCTAACTTTTTCTAGAGCTATATTCCTCTCTTCTTCTGTCAGACTCCCGTAAAGGAGACTCAAATATGGCCTACCAGCTGCAGAGGAGGAGAGACAAATTACATGTTATATGATAAAATAAGCACAACAGCTATGGTCCATTTCAAAACTAGGCACCAACTCTGAAAAACAGTTACCGAGAAAAGCAATTCTACAATGAAGGGAACTTACACCTATTGAAACCCAAATGTGCACTGCATATGCGAGTTATACAGTCTAACTGAAAAAAAAAATAAAAAAAAATCAGTTCATGTATTACTACTCAGTGTATAAGAAAAACAGAAATGTGCATAAATGAAAAGGTGCATGAGATCTCCAAATCAAATATATTGTTTCAAATTAGAGATGTATACCAAACCGGAAACCAACACTTAAAAATTCATATTAATAAAGACAAAACAAAACATCATAGCAAGAAAATTTAAATACCTGATGGGATACTTCTGTTGATGAATCAATGAGTAGGGAAACACATTGGTGATAAAAATTGCTGGTAACCACTAGATTAACTTTTGCTTGGTATGCACGAAAATTTTTAGAATGGAGAGATCTAAATTTGTTGAGCACATCTTCATACGTCATACGAATAGACCCCACAACAGTGATATGTGGTTTGATCTCCGGCCCACCGAACTCAGCCCTGAGACCTTCCATCAACTTCTTGATCCTAAAAGACACATCATTCGGTGGGATGGCCCATATTGAATATGAATGCAATTCTCTGTCCACTATGGAAGGACCGGATGGAAAGTGCGTGAGTGGAGAAAAGTTCACCTGTAAAATAGCATGAAACATCAATAATCTGAATGTAAGGTATTTCCAAACCATCCTTATTGGTACAAATTTATTCAGGCATTCGGATAAAAAGGAGAAACAAAAAAAAAAAAGGTTGAGTAACTATACCGCACTGGAGTTATTTCTGCTCTCGAGCTTGTGGGCTCCCAAGACTGAAACTATACTTTTCACAAAGACAACAACTACAATGTCATCTGACTCGTCACATATCTGACGAGTAGAATAAGGCGTGTTTTGAATGAGAAAATCTTTTAGGCTTTCGCTACCAAGGTCATAGGAGAGTACAAGTTTCATGAAATCATTTATAAAAATCTCATTGCTATTCAAAAATGCCAATGGTTTCTCTGTGGGATCAAGAGTCAAGTGTTTTGTCCAAGCACCCTTCGGACCACCAAGCTCATCCAGCACCCATATTACAAAAGAATATTCATCTTCAGGTTTATAACCTTGAAGTCCAACAACCAATACAAAAAGAGCAGGGGATTCGTTCCACACTCGAAGTTCCATACCATCAGTGTTGACCCAGGGATGATATAAACACTCAGGTAACATGATATCATGAAATACCTCATTCTCAATATCCAACAAAATGATGACCGGCCCAATGAGGTCCTCGTATCTATCAAACGCAATCAGTTCCTTATGTTGCTCATGTCCTAACCAATATAACATTTGCTTGAATTGAATCTGGAAACTTTCGGGCCTAAGGACAGTGGTTTCTGTTTCGAAAGCATTGGTGTTGATCTTTCTCCAAGAATCAGTACTCAAAGTGTATATTGCAGCCTTTGGAGGATTATAAATAACATATCCATCATCCCTCATTTCTGAAGGAGAAACTAGTCCAATGTTAACAACTTTGTATTCGTTCAATTTAGGATCATATCCAAACCCCTGAACATACCTGGACCACACATCTTCATACCAATCATCATCTGGAAGGTATGGAAAGGGGGGAAGAAGCTTGAATTCCTGAATTGCTGGGTTCCATAAAAGCACCTGAAAAGATTTAACTAGAAGCAGACAGATGATTCCATTGCAATGCCCTACGATATGAACTGCTTCGCCTCTAGTCTTTAGACTCATACAAAAAGGAATTTTGATGTCCTCGACACTAGAGACAATAATGCTGTCCTCACCATTATCAATATCATCATCATTATTGCATAAATTAAGCAACGAAAACACTAGCTCTTCTTCTTCTTCTTCTTCTTCTGCAGTCTCATTAGCAGTGTCTTTGATGTCCTTGGAGACTAAACGCTTCTTCATCAGGAGCAGACGCTTGGAATTGGAATTGTAATAGGAGAGGTGCTTAGCTACGAACCTGGGATCGTTGACCAGCGCATACCACCCTTTAGAGGCGCATTTGAATCGCATCAGAGCCTTGGGAGGCAGAGTTGACAGGATTTTCTCCACCAGATCTTCATCAACCTCTGCCATTTCTGCCACGCCCTATCCTCTTCAACCTCTTCAACTAAAAGTAATAAAAGAACAAATTCATTACAATAGATCACAATGATGATAGAAGTCATAAGAACAATGGTTCACAGAGTGTTGTTAAACGAAATCGGATCTAACTATATAGAATTACCTTAGTCCTTAACCTGAGAACTAGAAAAAGAGACGGGGAAGATATGATGGCTGCTGGAGCGGGAGATCGAGAGATATTAGCGATGGAGACTTGAGACTCGGAGTCACTGAGACTTGAAACAGCTTGTGAGTTCTGATGTTGTTTGCTACATATTTATTTCCATTAGGTTTTTAACTTTTTATTGTACCTTTTCTTTTGCAAAAAAAACAAGGAAAATAAAATAATGCCAACGAAGACATGAGTTGGATAATTCTAAATACAGTATTAGGACAAAACCTAATGAGTTTCTTTTGAAAATTTCTCATGTGCTATCGGGTTATAAAACAAACTCTACATACTAGAACAATTGGATTCTGGGTCAAATACCCAGAATTATAAGTTGTGGGTGTTAAGTAGGCCTAAATAGGCACCATCCAAATACAGTGGGATTTCAAATCCAGCAGGAGGCCAGGAGCAAGGAAGAATGTGATCCCATGTTCCATAAACAGCATGGTTTTTGGTCTCGATGGTGGTAAAATCAGTGAGATTTCCTGTATCTGAGTCCCACAAACTCATCCTCTCCCCATAGGTGGCCCAACCAACACGGCAAGTAAAAATTGTTTCTGTTAAGCTTAACTGCCCCGTTTGATGATTTTCCATAGTCGACGTTGGTAGTATATATTCATCTCAAAACAGATATCTCTCATAGGATGAGAAGACAAAGCGAGGAAAAGAAGAGATGTAGCACGAACATGATGTAGAAAGATATCGATCTCCATTGTCCTTTCTTTTTGGTTGGGTTGGTTTGGAACTTCAGAGAGAGAAAGAGTCGTAACAAGTTGATGTTATATCATGGAATGGGCTCAAGACCTGAGTCTCTATCTATTTGTGAGATTGTATAACATTTATTATGTATATCAGCTTGACTAAGAATGTAAGAAGTCATTTCCTTACTAGGATGAGTTATGTTAGATTGTATAATTTGTATCTGTTATGAATTGTATAGTAAGCTATATATTATTTTGGTAATGATAGTTTTTCACTTTCAGAATGGGTAGAGCTTAGTAGTTACTCTTTTCCTTTTTATTTTTCTTATTTTACTTGTTTATATTGTAGTGTTCAGTGGTCACTACTCACTTGCATCTTATCTGTCAAGTATATTCTGTACTGTCCCCTGGCCTGGATGCAGTACAGAATAGAATTATGTGATTCTTTGCTAGATAGAAAAGGAGTTGACCATAGAGATTCATTGGTAGTTTGGAATTTACTCTGAGGTTATTTAGTAAGAAAGAGTCTCATCGTGATTCTTGGCTTTTACATTGAAGTAATAGAAACAGAGTAGATAGAATCACCTCAGTTACATAAATCAATAAACAACTTGACTATAATTAACACAAACTTGCCATCTACAAGTGAAAGGTTGTTCTAACAAATGTTGTTGTTATCTGGTTGCATGATCACCTTGATAGTGCATCCTAAGTAATTTCTGATATATATATCAGGCGTTCTTGGTTGCGGACGTCCGTACCTAAGGATTAGGTACGGATTTCCATTTTTTCCCCTCTTTCCGATCAAACATTTAGATCTTAACCATTCAGTTTTTAGGTCCTAATGTATAGATCATCTCTGCAAAATTTCAGCCAAATTGGTGATCATTAAGGCATTCAAACCTGCAATTTACAACAATGAATACGAACGGTTCCGGTTCGACAGATTCAGAACCGTTCGTATTCATTGTTGTAAATTGCAGTTTTGAATGCCTTAATTATCACCAATTTTGCTGAAATTTTTCAGAGATGATCTATACATTAGGATCTAAAAACTGAACGGTTAAGATCTAAATGTGTGATCGGAAAGAGGGGAAAAAATGGAAATCCGTACCTAATCCTTAGGTACGGACGTCCGCAACCAAGAACGCCTGATATATATATCAGAAATTACTTAGGATGCACTATCAAGGTGATCATGCAACCAGATAACAACAACATTTGTTAGAACAACCTTTCACTTGTAGATGGCAAGTTTGTGTTAATTATAGTCAAGTTGTTTATTGATTTATGTAACTGAGGTGATTCTATCTACTCTGTTTCTATTACTTCAATGTAAAAGCCAAGAATCACGATGAGACTCTTTCTTACTAAATAACCTCAGAGTAAATTCCAAACTACCAATGAATCTCTATGGTCAACTCCTTTTCTATCTAGCAAAGAATCACATAATTCTATTCTGTACTGCATCCAGGCCAGGGGACAGTACAGAATATACTTGACAGATAAGATGCAAGTGAGTAGTGACCACTGAACACTACAATATAAACAAGTAAAATAAGAAAAATAAAAAGGAAAAGAGTAACTACTAAGCTCTACCCATTCTGAAAGTGAAAAACTATCATTACCAAAATAATATATAGCTTACTATACAATTCATAACAGATACAAATTATACAATCTAACATAACTCATCCTAGTAAGGAAATGACTTCTTACATTCTTAGTCAAGCTGATATACATAATAAATGTTATACAATCTCACAAATAGATAGAGACTCAGGTCTTGAGCCCATTCCATGATATAACATCAACTTGTTACGACTCTTTCTCTCTCTGAAGTTCCAAACCAACCCAACCAAAAAGAAAGGACAATGGAGATCGATATCTTTCTACATCATGTTCGTGCTACATCTCTTCTTTTCCTCGCTTTGTCTTCTCATCCTATGAGAGATATCTGTTTTGAGATGAATATATACTACCAACGTCGACTATGGAAAATCATCAAACGGGGCAGTTAAGCTTAACAGAAACAATTTTTACTTGCCGTGTTGGTTGGGCCACCTATGGGGAGAGGATGAGTTTGTGGGACTCAGATACAGGAAATCTCACTGATTTTACCACCATCGAGACCAAAAACCATGCTGTTTATGGAACATGGATTTGAACTTGTATCGATCAGCTACAAAAGAACTGCTATGATGAAGAAACAACGATGCCAGCAAGTTTCAAAATGCCATACTCACATTCATGCTTGGTAGTACAAAAAGCAATATGGAATTATATGTTTGGAGGATGTATGTAACTAGCTACTACGAAATGCTTATTCACTGGCTACTAACGGCATGCCCATTTGTTGTCATGGTTTTTGTGTGCGTATTGAGCTTGGAACCACCTTTGATATTTAGATGAATTTGTACTTCCATTTTCCGGATACAAATCACTCAAAATAATAGTGTGTTTCTGCACTAGTTTATCTCTTGGTTGCTAGAATCAAAGAATAAAATAAGAAAAACTGAAGCCTACACTTGAATATGTATCAAAAGGCACCAAGTCACACTAATGCAATTCTCAACTAGAAAAATAGTTATTAATCAAACCGAATTCAAATAGAACCAACTGCAACTGCAATACAGTGCTGCATTTTTATAAGAAGTCGATCTGAACTTCACAAAGAACATCGGTTCTGCTCAGGGGAAAAAAAAAAGTGATTTCGCTTCTCAAATTAAACTATAGCTACCAAGAACTTTGAAATATGGAACAACCTAGAATGTCATGTATTACATACTTGGCCAGGCTTTTGCAGAATACTGAAGCCACATTGAGAAATTTAAGACTTATGTGAGGACAGCTTCTATGAAAGGAAAGTAAAATCACTGCCTAATGCCTGCAGCGCTTTCGATCCTTTTTTTTTTCTGCCTTCATCCTCATGATCTCCATATGAACGTGACGTCTCATATCAGCCACTTCTCTAACATTCTGCTCTGCTACATCTAAAGACTCTTTAAGCTTTGCAAAATTATCAATGTTGATGATGACAAAAGTCTCAGCCTTATTGAAGCGCTGCCTGAACCACGGATCATTATATTCATCGTAGTAAGTGGTTGTGGAAGATTTTGAAGGCAGGAAAATCTCCGTCAGAGCCACCATATCTGCTACTTATAGACCTGCACACAGAGAATAACCAAATTGACCAGCCAGTACAAAGATTTGCCCACCTCTCTCACCCAAGAGATCAAAAACTCACTAATGATTACATATAGTGCCACGTACGGTAATCCAATTGGTTATATGAAAGGGGTCCTTCTCATACAAGAGATCGTATTTACTTATACCGAAATCAACTATAACTCACATATATATATATATATATATATATGGATTATTATCACAAATGGTACTTGAACTATACCTTTATTTTATCGATGGTACCTGAATTTCAATTTTGATCACAACCAGTACCCGAACTTTTCGATTTCATTTTAAATGGTACCTAAGGCCACCTTCGGTCACTATTCCGGCCAAAAAACCCAAATCTAAAAAAATAAAAAATAAAAAAACAAGTTCAAGGCAAGTCTATTACCAAAATCATCACTATATATGATCGCAACCCTTGAAATCATCAAAAATCATCACTATGATCACCTCCCATGCCATTTTGAGTCAGAATAGTGACCGAAGGTGGCCTTAGGTACCATTTAAAATGAAATCGAAAAGTTCGGGTACTGGTTGTGATCAAAATTGAAATTCAGGTACCATCGATAAAATAAAGGTATAGTTCAAGTACCATTTGTGATAATAATCCATATATATATATATATATATATATATATGCACAGACATGTAGCTATAGATTTTTTACAAAAAATTGGACTTTAGATAATAATTTATGAAGTTCTTCCAACCTGCTCAAACCCACGCTCCCTCTTTATTTGATTTTCTTATTACAGTCACATGCATGGTGGGTTCTCTTGATTACTAAAAGAATGAACTTACTCCTAATTAGTAATTACATGACAAAATATCCCAAATCTTTTCTTTGATTATCATCTCATTTATCTATTCAGCCTCTCCCACACAGTGCCACTCTACATTTTAGAAAAAGAGTTGCAGTCTCTCTCATATACCACCGACACCCCTATATATACCTCAAGTTTTCAACAAACACCCTCTCTCTCTATCTCTCAATGTGGATGATGTTTTTCAGAGAGATAAAATATGAGAGAAGATCTGCATCCATATAAATCTATATTGTGCTTGTACATTGTGTAACACAGCTATGAATTATATTGCTCATAAATTAAGCTAGTTCATGTGATGATCTGACGTCTCTCTAGAGTCCACATAAGTTGTTGTTTTAAGTGCAAGAAACTCTAGCTTAGTACTTAGCAGGTATAACAAGTATGAAGACAATCAAGCTCAGATATTTAACCTGTTCAGAGGCAATGTAACTCGGCATTTTCATTAATGCAAGAACTAATGTGAACAGAAGAGGGCATTGGTCAATCTGATGCCTCATCAAGGAAAGAACTATTACTTTCTCAACTAGAATAACTTCTCTAAAGGAAAGAGTCATCACACTAAACCCAAATCAGAATAACCAACCACTGTGTAAAGCACAATCAATCCCTAAGCGGCTTAGCTAGTCCATCCAATGGTCATAAATTTGATGCCTGCTTTTGGTCATATACTAGAGGGCTAGACTACGATAAGAATCAATATCTGATAGGCTTATGGAGAAGTAACTTTGTGGGTGAAACGCGCTATTTCTCAAACTGCAAAACTCCACCATATAGGCTAATCTACTGCTTTATCTATATGCTATGTGCTCCCCCCCGCCCCCCATATATCCAGAATTCCAGCTTCACCAAATTTCCAACTTTGCAACATTACGCCTTTACCAAATTCCCAGTTGATATCAGTAAGACAGAAATAAATTGAACAATACCAATTCAAAATTTCAAATTTCCAATTCCTCAGTTCAATAATTCCCATAATCCCAGATTCTCAATTTATCAGAACAAGAACATTGGAAGAAGTAAAAAACAAGAACTTACGTGGAGAACCCGTGGGCTGGAAGACTGGAGGAGCAGTGGAGTGGAGGAGCGCCGCGCACCGAGGCCCGACGCCGGAGGCACGGTGATGAACTGAGACCGACGGCGAAGTGAGGCTATGAGGGTGAGACTGAGATTGAGAGAGCGAACCGAGGCCCGACGCCGGAGGCACGGTGATGAACTGAGACCGACGGCGAAGTGAGGCTATGAGGGTGAGACTGAGATTGAGAGAGCGAACCGAGGCCCGACGCCGGAGGCACGGTGATGAACTGAGACCGACGGCGAAGTGAGGCTATGAGGGTGAGACTGAGATTGAGAGAGCGAACCGAGGCCCGACGCCGGAGGCACGGTGATGAACTGAGACCGACGGCGAAGTGAGGCTATGAGGGTGAGACTGAGATTGAGAGAGCGAACCGAGGCCCGACGCCGGAGGCACGGTGATGAACTGAGACCGACGGCGAAGTGAGGCTATGAGGGTGAGACTGAGATTGAGAGAGCGAACCGAGGCCCGACGCCGGAGGCACGGTGATGAACTGAGACCGACGGCGAAGTGAGGCTATGAGGGTGAGACTGAGATTGAGAGAGCGAACCGAGGCCCGACGCCGGAGGCACGGTGATGAACTGAGACCGACGGCGAAGTGAGGCTATGAGGGTGAGACTGAGATTGAGAGAGCGAACCGAGGCCCGACGCCGGAGGCACGGTGATGAACTGAGATCGACGGCGAAGTGAGGCTATGAGGGTGAGACTGAGATTGAGAGAGCGAACCGAGGCCCGACGCCGGAGGCACGGTGATGAACTGAGACCGACGGCGAAGTGAGGCTATGAGGGTGAGACTGAGATTGAGAGAGCGAACCGAGGCCCGACGCCGGAGGCACGGTGATGAACTGAGACCGACGGCGAAGTGAGGCTATGAGGGTGAGACTGAGATTGAGAGAGCGAACCGAGGCCCGACGCCGGAGGCACGGTGATGAACTGAGA
>BDJD01005967.1:0-14934 GCA_002564525.1 Rosa multiflora
AACTATAAAACCAGGATATATAATTAATAAACAAAAGGCACTAAATTATAATTGTACATCGATGGCCTCAATTGTACATGCCTGATAAAAGCTAAGAGAAAAAGGAATGTATAGCAATTAGACATGTAAAAAAGGCAGACTAAACTAGGGAGTAACAAGGCTATGGATGAACTTTGGGAGCGGTAAATTAAAGTAGTTACTTAGGTTGAAGCTTAGTTAATCTGTGCGCCATGACCAGAGTGGACATGTGGTTCTTTTACCCCTGTTCTTAACTCTCCCCCTGTTCCTGACCTCGTTCCCTCATCTTCCTGCATCATTAAGATCAAATTAAAGGCCAAAACCAAAGTATTTATTAGGGTTTAATTTCAAGATATTATGGATCTGAAATATTCCAAGAATTGTTAAGAGGAAGAGGGAGGATTAATTCTTACGCTGCATTTCATTTCTCGTGCGTTCTCAGGAGGAGGATCAGCCATTAAAACTATATGATCGTATTGAGCGCATGAGCGGCGGAGTAGTCATCGAGTCCCAGGCAGTTGAGGCAAGCCTTAATGAGTTGCTCAAAGAAATGGCAGACGGGGATGCAGAAACGGTGTCGTTGTTCTCTCTGCTGCTCCTGATCAACAGCTGATGATGATGAAGTTTTCATATTATAGAAAATCCTCGATCTGCCTTTTACTCTTTGCAGTTATGCAGCTGCTTCTTAGGTGTGATTGTTTTGTTGTTAGGGGTTTTGATCGGTGGTTTGGTAGTGCACTAGTTATGTTAGAGACACCTGCCATACATGCCACTTCGGTGTTTAATACTATGCACTTCCCGAGACTATTTTGACTTTTCATTTTCGGTTGAAATCGATTCTCGTTTCTCGTAGGATGTGTGACCACCGACATGAATAAGAGATTTTCTTCTTCTTTCCTTTTAGATTCTCAAGTTCGAATATCTCTTTGCACACACAAAAAAAAAAGTTCAAATATTTCTTTCGCTTTTGTATTCACATTGTGAAAGCGTAACAAATGAAAATTAATGCTTCTTTTTTGCTTCATAAAAAACTACAGGACATTCACATTGCCAAAGCCTAACAAATGAAAACTTACGCCTCCAGAGAGTAAATGAACAACCAATGTTCTAAAATTCGGCCGCCCAGGCCGCTTAGGCGGTGCCTAGGTGCTGGGTGGTGCCTCTCCGCCTCGACTAATGAAGAATAGGTGATTCTAGGCGTCTGGATTTTAGGCGGGTGCCCAGGCAGAATAGGCGGCTAGGCGCTAGGCGGGCTCCTAGGCGGCTAGGCTCTAGGCATTGAGCTTGGGCGTTTTATTATTATTATTATTATTATTATTATTTGTATATTTGTATGCTTATTACTTAACATTCTCTCCCTATTTTGATTCTTGAGGACTCTTTTGAAATTTGAATATTCTAGATGCAATTTTATTACTCTTTAAGCCTTATCTATTTTTAATTATATAAACAAAAGCTATAAAAAAAAAATAAATAAATAAATAACTGCCTAGGCGTCTGGGCGCTAGTCCCTTGGCCACCACCCGACTAGCGCCTAGCGATTTTTCGAACCTTGTGAACAACATAGTTGAGGTTTCGACACCCTACCATAGTTATTGTTGGATTTCATGAAGATCCGGTCGAGTTTCGGACTTTTGGTTGATACTTTATGATTTTGACTTTTTCTTTTTCTCTTTAAAAGGAAAAAATAAAGCCCCGGTGAGGATAAAAGGAGGCCTCCGAGCAGTAAGGAGAGACCTCGATAGGCGAAACCTAGGGTTTCATTTGCTGGAGGAGGCGATCTCACTGTCCCCAGACCAGGCACCGACGGGGTAGTGACGACTAGGAGAGGTGATGTAGTCTTGGTCATCGGCGCAGGTGTTTCAGACTTTTGCTCAACGGAAAAAGTTGAGGTGGTGCGGGCTTCGACTCCCGGCTGTTTCGGCAAAGGCAGTTGAGGGTGCAGCTCAGGTGTGTAAGGAAATCAGTCGTGCCGGGTTTTGGGTTGTCGATGGTTTCACAGCTGCAGCATCACGAGCGGGAAACTTTTGAGGAAGGGGTTTTCTAGCGATTTGATCGTTCTCTATTGTTCCAGGTCGGGGCCAGGTCTCCTCCCTTGACCAAGGCGATGGCGGAGCTTCGCGGCTGGCCATTGGAAGAATGGACAGAGCGCTGCCCTCGGGCTCCGATCGGATCGACCTGAAGGTAGAAGGGAAGGAGGTGGTGATGGGTTGTGGGCCCTGTCTGGTTGGGCTGCTGCCTGACTGGGCTCACCCTTTTCTCTTTCCCTTATCTTTTGGGCCTGGTTTGGTTTGGGTTGGTGGTGTGGCAAGGATTTTAGTTTTTGTTTGTTTTGAATAAACTAGCATCGCTCGGTTTTTACTCTATTCGGCCCTTGATCGTTGCTGTTGGCTGATTGATGAGTGACGATGTACACCAAGAAGGTCTTAGGCGTCAACGCTTGTTAAATTGGTTGCTCTAATTTAGGGTTGGATAGATGTAGGAGTTTTATTTTCTCTCATTTTTCTTTTTAGTTTGTTGCAGTTCCTTTAGGTTTTTAGATTTTTTTTTGGCTAGGATATGGCTGCTCTGACAGTCTGTATTGTGCTTGAACTTGTATTATGAGTGGTTTCTTGAAACCCTCAAGCTTGACAGAGTGATGTTGTTATTTAATGGAACCTGATTATGTTCCCTTAAAAAAAAAAAAAAAAAACCCCGGTGAGGATCGAATTCACGACCATTCGTTTACAAAGCGAAAACACTATTATTATGCTTAGGGGGCTTGTAGTCGGTTGTTTATCATAGATTATAGTTGACTTCATTAAAATTAACAGAGACATGTATAGTCTCATTCGCCTACTCAATTAATTCCTATCTCGATATTCTTGTATGTGCAAGTGAAAATGAATTATTTTATATGCACACAATGCATTGTGATCATTATTGTAATTTCACTTTACAATTTCATAATCCAATCATCCATTTTAAATTATCCTTTAATTAAAGATCATCTATGCAAAAAATCAATCAAATCAGATATCGTTTAACAATCTAATTAAATAAAAAAAAATAGATGGTTCTGACAACAATTACTACTATTACGAAGAATCGTACAAGTATTTCAATAGTCTCCAATTTTTTTTTTATCGGAAATAACTTCATTCATAAAATTGTAATTACAACACAATCACAGCACCCAACCAAGGTTTGCAACAAAGAATAAACAATGAAGGACTAACAACACAAATCCTCACTCTAACAAAGAGAGATTGATGCGTCAATAGATCCAACAACAAGGATCGAATTGAGTCGCTGATCGCGCTAAAATGACCAAATTATGTAGCAATTACTGGAATAGGAACTGACCACAATAGAAAACTATTGGGTGGGCTATCCCAAGATCTCCCTTTCTCCTCAACACAGGCTGATAATGAAACACCCAACATTAAGCCAGAGTAAGACTGGGTACTTTTAACAACGAACCAGTGACCCGAATCCGACCGCCCGCTGGAATCCAAGACGACAACCGTAACTTGACAGAGAATGGAATTATTTGAAGTCTCCAATTTAATACTCAATCCATGTATCTTAGGGCCAAACAACAACCAATCATGATAGACAGGGATCATTAAAAGTTTAAAACCTAGTTGCTCACTTAATTAAAGTGAGCCTACTAACAATGATAAACATCTGAAAACATCTAACCTAATAACTAGATGGTTAATTTACAAAAAGGGGTTTTGTCCATTTACCCCATTTCTAGGGAATTTTTCCCCACTTACCCCATTAAGTTTTTTTAATTCTCTCTTACCCAATACACTCTAAGGGAGTCTTCTCTAATACCCCATTAAGATTTTTTTTTTTGTTTTAATTTTTTTTTAATACCATTTTACCCCTCACCCTTTTGTTACTTAGAGAGAGAGAGAGAGAGAGAAACCATAGGAGACTTCGCCGGAGCCGGTCACCGGCCGCCGGATTCCTGTCACCGGCCGCGGGATTCCGGTCATAGGTTGCCGGACATGTTTATTACCCCAATAAACGTCTATTGCTCCCCAATGGAGGGGCAATAGAGGTCTCTTGCCCCCAATAGATGTATATTGGCCCCCAATAGATATCTATTGCCTCCAATAGTCTATTGCCCCCCAATAGACGTCTACTGCCCCCCAATAGATGTCTATCAGCCATGTATTGCCCCCCAATAGCCGTCTATTGCCCCTCAATAAGACTTTCAATTGCCAGAATAAGAACTAATCTCCCTCAATTTAGACAAATAAAACTTTGATTAAAGAAAAAAACGAGGAGATTACGTCAATTCAAAACATCTATTGCCCCCCAATAGACGTCTATCAGCCATGTATTGCCCCCGAATAGACTTCTACTATCCCCCAATAAGACTTTCAGTTGCTATAATGAGAACTAATCTCCTTAAATTTAGACATATAAAACTTTGATTATAGGAAAAAAACAAGGAGATTACATCAATTCAAAACGTCTATTTGCCCCAATAAACGTCTATTGCCCCAATAGAAACTTCTTTTTTTTTTCATTTTTCTTTCATTTTGGTCTTCTGCCCCATTTTATCTATAAAAAAAAAAAATAGTTTGGGCACCCAGAGAAAAGCTCTGGGCACCAAATCGTTGTTATCCTCCACCAATTTCCCGTCTACCAGCAGCCCGGCCTCCACCTCCACCATCACATCAACTGCCACACCTTCCATCTGTGTGGGCCGGTTCCCAGCCACCTCGAAGTGGGATGAGAGAGAAAGTGCAGATCGGAGAGGGATGACCGGTCTCCGCTTCCTGCTGCCGGGACGAGTCGAAGGCGAGGTCCAAGCAACCGGTGACGGCTTCGTGCCGGAGAGAGAGAGAGAGAGAGAGAGAGAGAGGTGTCGGCGACAGAGTCGTCCTTCGACCCAGACCTAGAACCGGCGCCGACGATCGGGGCTTTGACCGCCGGAGCTCCATAGCACCAGCTCATCTCTTGCGCCGACGATCCGTACCTGAAACCCGATGAGATTTCTTCGATCCGGTGTGAGAGCGTGAGGGACAGAGGGTGAGTCATGGAGGGGAGAGTGGCACATGATCTCCGGCGGCAGGAAGCTGAAGAAGTCGCGATTCCAGACCTTGATCGTCAGCGAGAACGAGAGGTCCAGGGTGAGCTTTTCCGACGAGTTGGACTCCGACGTGGTTGAGTTGGTCCGGCGGTGGTGGGCTGCGTTCTCTGATTCCGGAGTGGCCATGGCACAGAGAGAGAGAGAGAGAGAGAGAGAGAGAGAGAGAGAGAGAGAGAGAGAGATATCGAGATTTAAGAGAGGAGAAAGAGTGATGTCGTTGTAATTCTTTAATTGGATTGAGGGCAAAATGGTCATTCGGTGTGAAATTGTGTATGTGAGAACAAAAATCTATTGATGGGGTAAGAGAGAAAAATTTGACTCATTTTGGTGCTTTTGGGCAAGAACCCTTACAAAAACCTTGACACTTAATAGTTGTGCAATTGTAAACCATATAACTAAGTAATTCAACGACATACATTATTGACAGAAGGCAAAGAAAAACTAATAAATCTTGGACTCTTGCCAAGCCATAATCAGTAGGATAAGTCATGGGATCAATCCCATCGTAGTCCTCCAAACAAAAAAGAGCCTTATCGAAGGAGATGAGAAATTAATCACCTGGCTTCTTTTAGATCTGAAATGGTTTGTCAACCACCTAGATTCGTTGAAAGTAAAAGCGCAGATTAGCCACTGCAAACTTCTTGTACGTTAGAAGCTTTTCCAACAAATAGGAATGAGACTTTTGAGCCGGGTTGACTGCAATCCTAGTCAAACCGCTCCACCACCCCTAGCCAAAGCCAAGGAAGTAGCAAAGGTAGCAGTGACGATGGTCACCATGGGAAGAAAATTGAAAAGATGGAACTAGGGTTAGGGTTTTGGTTTCACTTGGTAAACCCATATTCCAAAATATGATGTAAAACCTTTTTATTTTCTTTTTTGGAATGATGGAATTTTATTAAACAAAAGATAAACAATTAATGCAACAACAAGAAATAAGCTAACATAAAGACAAAACAACTGAAGTCCCACCTCAAATAAGGAGGAGAAAGGGAACCAAAGCAGGACTATGATAAGTTGGGAAATGCCCAGGAGGTCGGTGGATTCTGAACCCAATCAGATGGACAATGCCTCCAGCAGACCAAGCGGGCTATGTGATCTACTGCCTAGTTAGCCACTTTGCTGGTGCACACCCAACTATAGGAAGGAAAATCAACTACAAAATCTCTAATATGGTCTAACAGTGACAACACAACCCAGCAGCTTTAAGGATGAAGTGAGATGCCTTCATGGATAAGGCTAAAAAAACACCCCAGCAGCTTCAGTAAACAGAGGAGGAGGAACGGTTCTACATAGACCTTCTCCAGGACAACAAGGAACCATTTGAGGCTCCAGCAACAATAGGCAGACATAACACCAAAACAGAAAATTCAGAAACCAATTAGGACTCCTACTTAATGAACAAAGAAAAGAAAGAGAAAGCAGCTCGGTGACAGACGAGAGGCAGTACTTGCATTCCTTGAGGGCGCATCTATGCCTAAACTGACAACTATATCAAAAGCATTGCAAGAGATCAATCCCCCATATTCATTGCAAGAGAAAAAAATAAAGTGGATTGACGATACTCTAGACTTAAACTCCGGTTGCACATAAGATTACTAGAAGTCCATGTAACATTATTCAAAACAGAAAAACTTGGCTCCCCTATATTAGGCCCCATTACCCGTAGTATATATAATGGAAAAGCAACTACCTTGAAGAGCCATAATCCAGGTTAAGTAGGAGATTATCGAAACCATGAAGCCATTTAATTAGTTTCAATCCATAAACAAATTGGTATTTACCAGAACAGTAATAGGCATATGTCTTATTAACTTGATGAACCTAAATCAAGCTTCAAACTTCTAAGAAAAATAAGCATATAAAGCTGGCCTTGAGAAAATTTCAATCTGGGTTTCAGCCTTAGCATTTGTGCAATCAACCAGACTCAATTATATCTAAAATCCAAACTCATAACCCAAGAACATATCCAATTCTGAGTCACTAATTGGATGAAATTACTGGGTTTCTCAGAGGAACATATCAAGCCACTAATTCACAGAGAACAAAAATTTGTTGAGGACGCATTCGTGCGATGAATTCATGAGGCGAAGGCATTTGTCTTGATCGTATGGAGATTGATCCAGAGCCTTCTGTGAGCAGAGCAATACAAGTCTTCATACATAGCTAGCCAGCTAGGGCTATTCCATTCTGCATCTAGTTTCAATATTGATCACTCCTTCTCACATGGGTGAGGTTCCATGCCCATCCGATTCAAGCAAGGGGCACCGGCCGCTTCGGAGTTCAGCCTGTGACATAATTCAACGCTCATCATCTCCTTATAGCTCTATCCAATGGCTCTGATGCTATTTTATAAATCTCGTGCTTTTATTATGTTTACACAATCTCCTTACTTGTCAATAGGCATTGCTTCTTCAGGTTTTTATCCTGCTATTTGCTGATCAAGTTTGGGATTTTACCGAAAATGTAATTGCGACGGGCAAGAGGTTCTCCAAAGAAATAAATCCAGCATCTCTCTCAAGTAAATCATCCAAAGTAACCAAATAAGAAAATGCCACAAACTGAAAGAGGAAACTAGGAAGAAATTAGCGGCAGAACAACAGAGGAATAGAGGGAAATGGAAGCTGAAATCAGTAGATGGATCTCTTTCCTGAAATCAGATAAATCCTAATTCAACTCCAATGCTTTTGAAAACCCAGTAATTACAATGCAGCCAGCTGCTGTACCCCAAAACACTCACCCAATGCAAGCTGCATCATAAGCCAATCATAGAATAAGAACAGATATTTCAGATTTTAAGCTATATGAAATCAGCAGAATACCATGTAGTCCAGCAGCAAATAAACTAAGGCTTGGTTACAATGACAATCATATAATTCAGAACATACACCACCTCTAGCAGATTCTCATGTTTATTTCTTCCAAATTCATATCAATTGCTGTTCAGTTTTTCTTCATTTGTAAGCTCATTCACATTCACAGAAACACAAAGAAACAAAGAAAAAAGTCAAAAGATTCAAATTTACCCACATGAAGCAAAAGAACTAATCAGCAGGCACTAAAGAGAAAAACTTGAAAAATAACAAAACATAGAGCAAAAAACACACCCTCAGATTAAGGTTGGATCTAAAGGTCCAAATTGTGTGCTCCTTCGGTTTTCTAGTAGTAAGAGCGGTTTCAAGATTGAATCAGTGGTCAGCCTGATCATTGTTTTATTTTGTTTTCCAGCATCAACTGAGCACAATAAAGCAATTGTAAACCATTTTCTTCTTCTGTATTTTTTTTTTTCAACGCATGCACAATCTCACTTGACACTGACCAAGATAAGTAAAATGACATAGATGGAAGGGCATTGTAGTTCCATGAGCAAATTACAGGTGAGTTTGGGATTGCAATGGCTTGATTATTGGTGAAACTGCAAGCATCAATCAGTTCCTGAATATTATCAATCCAAAGACAGCTCCCACATAGGTTTCTAAGACTAGTAAGACATTTTCACATAAACCAAGTAAAATATCAATCCCAGGAAAAACCCACTGAGGTTTCTAAGACTCATAAGACGTACATATAAAAAACATTCCAAGTTGCCATCTGCAACTTATAAAAGTCTTCTTTGTTACCACTTACCACCACCATACAAACTCAAAAAATTAGAAGTAAATTTTTCATGAAAAATCCTAAACCATGTGTTGTGATAAGAAATTTTGATATAAAATGGGTCAAATGGGTTTGCAGGACTCATAGCAAAGCATGGCAACATTGTTGAATCATTTTCTCGGCCTTTCAACTATGATTACACAAGTTTGTAGCGTTCTCATATATGATGGACAAATGGATCAATAATCCATACTGTGCCAAAGCCTATATTATGTTACAAGCAGAGTTAACAAGATATCTCACTCAAAACCAATATATATTCATTAAAATTGATGAAACAACCATTACCGGCCATAGACCACGAGTCTCCTTGAGCCACCGGAAGCTCTTCCTGTGAGTCCCTTTCAACTTCCCCTCCACAGTGTACACCTTGTAGCTAGCAACCCTCTTCTTCCTCCACAGGGATACTGAAAATAAGAACAAGTAGCCCAATAAGACAGATACCTTGATGACCAATTTTCAAATGCAGGAAAGATTTCATGAGAAACTGAACAGAACAACAGCATCACCAAGCAATTACATCAATCAGCACACAAATCACAATCAAGATTTCCCAATTCAATCAAAATTATCTCAAATTTCAACAATTCAATACTCCAGATCACTCTAATTCATTGTATTCTGATTCGTTACCTGGTACGAGAATCTACTGTCGGCCAAGCGATTGTCGGCTTCATCTTCTTCATCATCAGCGTCGAGTGTAATCTTCACCTGACGTGCCATCTTTGACCACTCCTCACCTTTTAATTGCCTTTTGCAGCTTTTTCTCAATTCAGGACACCCTGAAATCTCCAATCCTCTCAACTCAGTAAGGCAATGCAACCTTTGCGGCAAAGCCGACAATTTGGGGCATTCTACAATGTGTAGTTGCTCGAGGAATGTGAACTTTATCAACTCCGGAAGTGCCGTGAGATTATGACATTCGCCAAGCCATATGCTCTGTAGAGTGTCTGCAGAATCTTCAATGAGCCAAGGGGGCAAAGCCTCCAAACTTGAAATCAATGATCGAAGACCTTGAGGACCTTCCCCTGATCTCATCATCACCTGAAGCTTCTCGCAATTAACGATAAACAACGTATGTGATTCCAAATTATTACAACTGCCAATCCACAGTTTGCGAAGGTTGTTGAGGAATTGGATCTCTTCGCCCAAAGATTTAAGATTGACACATCCATCAAAAGCTAAAGTCTGAAGTAAGGTGAGACGTCTAATTCCTTTTGGCAAATACGCCTGTTGTGTAGTTATCACCAGGAACCGGAGGTTGATCAGGTTCCCTATGTCTTTGGGTATCGCCTCCAGTGCGTCACAACCCACAAGGCACAAAGTCTCCAAATTCAACAGCTTACTGATGGAATTGGGAAGCCTTTTTATCTTCCTACTATTAGACAAGTTGAGAAATCTCAAATGAAACAAACTATCAATGGAACTTGGTAGCTCCTCAAGAGGCCACCCACTGAGATCTAGCACCCGCACACATTTGAATCTCGAGATGCATGCCTTCACAAAACGTTGATTCATCTGGCAATCTGCTCTGGGAATTAAAATGGTTCGTAATTTGATTGACTTGAGCATGAAATGGGGAAGTTGTGTCTCTTCTCCAAGCAAGTCAATTTTAGATATTGACACATGTCGAACCATTTCAAAAGCACTAGAGGGACGAAAATTGACTGTGGAGTACTCTACTTGTGCCACTGAAATTGCTAAATCATGAACTAGATCATGTATTTTAAAAACTATGGATGTTTTGAGATCTATCTCGACCTGAAACAAAGATCTAGAGCAAAACTGTCTTATATAGTCTTCACCCATATGTTCCAAATCTTCATTTTTCTTAGATGTCATGAGGTAGCCTTGTGCTATCCACAATGGAACCAACAAGCCACTGTTGAATACATAATCCTTTGGGAAAAGTGAACAAAATGCAAAACACGGTTTCATGTGTTGTGGCAATGCATCATAGCTCAATTTGAGTGCAGGTAGAATATTGTCGTTCCTTATGCTCCACATGTCATCATCTCTGACACTCGACCATTGGTGTTCATCTCTTTTCAAATAGAGCATGCTCCCTACAGTAGCTATTGCTAAAGGTACTCCTCGACACTTCTTCACAATATCCTCACCAATTTCTATCAAATGTGGATAGCGCTGCTCCTCTCCTCTTTTAAATGCCTTTTTGATGAACAAGGAGATGCAGTCTTTGTGGGGAAGACCTTCTAAGGGGTGCATGTATACGGGATTCACAAGTGAAGCAACTGATCCATGTCGTGTTGTTATGATGATTTTACTTCCATTAGCTCCCACATTTAACAAGCCTTTTAGATCATTCCATTTTTCAATCGTTATTCCAATCAGCTCCATATCCCAGACATCATCCAACACTAACAAAAATCTTCTACCTCGCAAAGTATCTTGCAATCTTCTCTTCATAAGGTCCAAACTTTCATCCTCACATTTTTGTTTAATTGCAGCATTGATAATGCTGCGAATTAATGTTCCGATATCAAAGTTTTCTGAGACGCATATCCACATTTTCATCTCAAAATTCTCCTCTACTATGCTATCATTATACACCAATTTAGCTAGAGTTGTCTTCCCCAACCCTCCTAACCCAAGGATGGAAATAACAGAAACATTCTCCTCACTAGAGATATTAGTATTATTTAAGAGATGGCTAATAATCTGTTTTTTATCATCATCTCTCCCAATAACATCTGAAGCCTCCACCAAAGAGTCAGTCTCTCTCTTATTATCGTGCATCCCTTGGAGGAAACGAGGATCCTCAGCTACCTTAGCAAACTTAAGGAGACCAAATTGTCTCTTTTCATTATCAATTTCAACCAGTCTTTCTCTGATCTCTTTCACTTGACGTCCCATTTTGAAGTTAAACACTATTGGATTCTAACGAGAAAAAAATTGGCGTACCTTTCCTTTGATGTTCCCACAGTTGTCGACCTGCACTTTCAGCCGCAACTTTTGGAAGTCCAGTTCTTCCAAGACATCATCAACGTCATGACAGACATCTTTGAGATTTCCCAACCAACGAGTGATTAGGGAATTCCTCACTTGCTTCTTCTCTGCATCTTCGAGTACTAGTTTGATGGTAGATAAGGTCTTGTTGAGCTTGGTGAGTTCAAGTTGGGCACCCCATGCCAAGGAGATCTCTTGGGAAGCATGTGAAGCAAGCCTATCCAAGACGCTCACTGCAATGCCGTAGACGAACTCCATGAAGAGGGAAAGAGAGGTAATGTGTGTAGGAACCCAACCCAGACTCGAATATAACGAGTGAATGAAGTCAACCAACCCAACCCAACCCTCAATTATTGTTTTCGACAATTAAATGGATGACACTCATGACAGCCATAAAGCAGGCATAAATTATTTTGCACCTACCTTCCGAAAGTGATTAAATTCACATTTGATTAAATTAGTAAACTGGAAAGTGATCTCAATCAACTCCACTTTGATGGAGCCTACCACTAATGAAAAAGCAGCATTGAAAAAGCAGTGGAGGTGGACTACCATTGGGCCGAGTTCGCTGACGTCCTGTACCACGTTCAGGTGACTGATTGATTGGTTTTCCTCAGAAACCCAGTTAGGAATTTTGACTATTATTCCAATGGGTCATTGACCATTGATGGTTTTGCAGGTGACGAGATGAAAAGCCCACACATTGTGCTGCTTTCGGTTTCGCTGCCGGAAACTGTGTTCTTGAGTGGGCTTCCTGCTGGGGCTATAGAGGCTATAAAGGCTGCGTATGGATCAGTCGTGCAGATTCTTGACCCACCCAGATGGGTTTAATCTTACATTGAAGCTCAATCTCTATAAACTTCCTACAGATGAAGGTTCAACGAGTTCCTTTTCTAAGGTCAGTCATTATAAGCTTTGCTATATTGCCATGAAGATGCTCAAACATTTTAGGACCGAATGCAATCAACATTTCTCGCTTGTTATGTATATGAGTATATTGGGTAGAATGATGAATTTTCGGAGAGGTTTTCTTGAACTGTTTTTGGCAGTGTTGTTGAGCCTTTTGGATTGCTTGCTTCTCGTATAAAACCCGCCTGGTTCTTTCTCGTTATTTGGATTGGTTTAGATGATCTTTTAGTGGATTATAGTCTTTTAGGCGTCCCTTTGTTATCCACGTTCCAGATTATGTATTTTTCCGTTTGATTTTGTATTTTGGCTGAGTTTCTAATATTTTGTCTTGTCATGTTTTTGTTTGATGTTGATGATGTGTAGAGTACAAACATGCTCTTTTGGTAAAGATTGCATCTGTAAGGGAAGTGGTGCTAGGAGCTCCATTGAGAGTAATTCTGAAGCAGCCTGCTTTGAGGACTTTTGCTTCCGATGTTGATCCACTTGTTGCTCTTGTGCATCGGCCAAAGGAATCCTTTTTCCTTATTCCTCAGGTAAAAGTTACATATTATGATGAATCTTATCTGTTTTCTGTATTCTCTAGTTTAGCTACTTAGGAGGACAATACTTGAAAAATTTGCTGGTAAATTTTTATAATTCCCTGATTGTTCTATTTTATCCATTCTGGGTGACCTGTAATCATTAATGGTTTAGGTTTTCTTCTGGTTTCTATAAGTTTACCAGTTCTGCAATTGTATGTGTTGTTGCAATTCTATACGTTCATCAGTTTACCACTTCTTCTGGTTTGTTTTTCTTTCTGTCTTTTATATGTGCTGTTGCAGTTCTATATTCATTGTGGATGTTGAGTATTATTGAGTTCTCAAGTTTTGAATGTAATCTGAAGAGTGATAGGCAAGCTGTTTTGCAATTACAATGTGAAAGTTTAGTTATTTGAAATTGGGGTGTACGTATATATAAACTAGTGGAAGAATCATTAGTCATGTCTTAATAAGACACATGCCTATTGCTATTCTGGTAAAAACCAATTTGTTTATGGATTGAAACTAATTAAATTGCTTCATGGTTTTGATTTGTTACTGTCAAATCTCCTACTTATGATTTATCGTTTCAAGATATAGATGATGCTAGTAATTCACTGACATTTAGTATGCAAGAACACTATGCAGAATTTGTTATCTAATACTATCAGGATAATTATATTTGGAAGTAGAAGGCAAAATTTCACAATACAATTGTACTGCAGGTGAGGGTTCATTGGTTACTCTAGATTCCAGAAGGTAGTATAGAATACCCTTTTGATCTCATTAGCTTAATTATGTCAAACTGAAACGGTAGGACTTCCATCTCTGTGAACTGTAAGACGATTACTGAGGAAGTGTTCTTATAGCTAAGACCGTATGCTGGCTTAGCAGTTACTTTGAAGTTAAGGATGGAGTTGAGAATTTAACCAAAGAGCATAGGAGATTAGTCCTAATTACTTTACTTTTTGAAGGCACCTAGTTTTATAGTAAAAGGAACTACAACTGAATATCTTTCAAATTTGTTTGTTCTAGCCATGTAAGAAAAATGAGGTGATTCTCTTTATATAATGTTAGTCATCTTCGAGTAGATTGAATATGAATATTTTGCAGGATTGCTGATTTTGTGACTGCGAATCCAGATCCATTAATACCAACATAAGAATATCACCAAATTTTTGTAAAGTTTAGTTTGCATTATGTGCATTGGGATCATTATTTTGTATTTATCTGTCAAGCCGATTGAAAGAAACGACGATCCTGTCGCTTTTGGAAATGGCTCTGGTACCATCTTCTCTTTACTTTTCATTTCTTGTTTATCATTTTCAAGAGAAATGCTGCTCTACTATTAAGATAAAATTGCTTCAAACAAAGAAATTGTTAGCACTATTGAACTGAGAACAACTTCCCAGCAAAATGTAAAATATGTTATGCTAAAAGTTCATGAAGCATTTGAATTCTTTCTATAGATAGAAATGTGGACTCAATCTTCATCCTTAGTCCTCAATTGTATTTCTGATAGTTATTACTTATCCTATGCTCAGTCTTGGGTCATTTGTTAAGAAAGTATGATTTTAATGATGCCTAAAACTTACTGTTATTGATGGAAGTAGCAGTAAAGCTAGAAAACATTTTGGGCTTAATTCCTAAAACAGCTTCTGTGGAAAGTTAACAAGCTCATTGATCTTTTTCACTTCGGCAGGAGGAACCAAAATCTGTTGAATGCCTCCAACCTGCTTCCCGATGCTGCAAAGAGTATGTTAGTTTTTCAATTAC
>BDJD01005967.1:15757-35122 GCA_002564525.1 Rosa multiflora
ATTAGTTCATGTTCATGCAGCAGAAGATTCTGCATTTTACCATCATGTTCGTGTTCATGTCCCGATTGCTCTTGTTTGAATTGTTTCAAATGGAAATGCTCTTGTCCTAAATGTCCTTGTTGCTGTTGTAAAATAACCTGCTGTAACCCTTGCATTACATATTTGTAGTATTCATGACATCTCTTATGGAAGCTCTGTATCATGGCTTTTTCATATTTAACTATTCTAGATATGCTGGAAATATTCAGGTATTCATAAAATTGAGTTTATGAAATAAATTTTATAGTATTAGCCTCTTCATTATTGGTTTTCTGATGAGGAAGTGTGTGTTAGAAAGTGTAGCAGAATCTGTTAGAATAGCTGTCAATATCTTTAGCATTCATTCTGTATCATTCAACATCAATCACCTAGGATGGTTTTCCTTATTTGTCTCCTAGCTTTGTGGAGACTCTTCAATGTAATTGTTGTATATATTTCACACTGTTGAATAGAAGAAATTATTCCAGCAAACTGTCTTTTCCTTTCATTGTTTTTCATGGTATCAGAGCAAGACTGAGATCCTGACTCTTCCCTAATCTCTTGTGTAACATCTGTGATTTACAGCCATCAGGGCCATCGATAATCCTCCTGGTTTCGTCAAGTCAATTGTCAACTCTGATTCATCCAAGTTAGAGACTGCATCAGATTTTTCAAAATCTGACATCTCAAATCCTTACTTCATTCATCACTCAGATCATCCCAGATTGGTTCTAGTCTCTAAATCCTTGAATGGAGATAACTACTCCAGTTGGAAAAGGGCCATGACCCTCGCTTTGAATTCCAAGAACAAGCTCAATTTTGTCAACGGCTCAATCAAGGCTCCTTTGAAAGAAGCTGATCTTGAAGGTTATGCGACTTGGTCACGGTGTAATGACATGGTACACTCCTGGATAGTCAATACTCTCAATTCAGAAACTGCAGACAGTGTTATCTATTACCCTATTGCTCATGAAGTTTGGGAGGACCTTAGTGAGCAATTCTCTCAAAGCAATGCACCACGCATCTTTGAGATTCAGCGAGACATTGCTTGTCTTAGCCTACCATACAAAATTGAAAAGCTTATGGGATGAATTATCTACATATTCAGACGCAGCACATGGAGCACAGGCAGATCAACAGAAATTGATGCAATTGTTAATGGGTTTGAATAAGACTTACAGTGCAACTCGAGGACAAATTCTTCTGATGAATCCTCTTCCGAGTGTTCTTCAAGCATATTCTGTTATCTCTCAAGAAGAAAAACAACACCTGCTCAGCGTTTCGCAGACCTCAGTGGAATCTGGTTCAAGTGCAACCATGGCAGTAAGGAACAGTAACAAGCCAATTCCTGTTCGGCCAGAGGAGGAAAATTTGAGTGATCCGATCGCTCTTATTCACAGCAAGATGCCCGCCCAGATTTCTCCTTCACGTCGAACGAAAGACGTTGCTTTGACACGGATCGACATCGTGGATCAGATAGAGGCAGGCCTGAATGTACCTATTGTGAGATGTGGACCACTGGGTCCAAACCTACTATAAGCTGATTGGGTATCCACCCAGCCATTCTAAAGCAAAGCAGAATTCCGGCCCAAATATGAACAAAGGAACTCCTTTCGCTAATCAAGTGTCTGAGGCGTTAGACAATGATGAAGGAAGACCTGCTGTTTCATTATCAGAGGTCAACTTAAGCAGCTCTTGTCTCTCCTCGACAAACAAAATGAAGGCTTTACCTCCAAAGCAAATGTGGTAACAAAACCAGGTTTGTCTAAAGTCGCTTCCCACAATTGGATAATTGATAGCGGGGCGACAGATCATATTATTGCATCATCTCAATTATTACATAAGAAAAAAAATTGCTCGCTACCGCCTGTATTATTGCCTAGTGGACAAAAAGTGAATATTGTTGCGAAAGGATCATTGCCTCTGAATACTTTATATTATCTGCATGATGTGTTATCTGTGCCTACATTCAAAGTTGATTTAATGTTGGTTAGCCGTTTGACAAGAGGTCTGAATTGTTCAGTGACGTTCTTCCCTTACTGGTGTATTTTGCAGGATCTGGCTACGAGGAGGACGATTGGTTTGGGTAAACAACGTGGCAAGCTGTACTATCTAGTGGCACTAGCGTCTGAGAAGTCAATAACCAACCCTTCCTCATCCACAAATCAACCGGTCTGCAACCTTACCATCTCATCCACCGACCTCTGGCATAATCACCTAGGCCATGTATCATCTTCTTGTTTAAGCTTCATTGCTAAGAACTTTTTGAATTTACCCATTCAGTCTAATAAAGCTTGCCACATATGTCATTTGGCTAAGCAGAGTCGTTTACCATTCAATGCTAGTACTATTTCTTCTACAAGACCTTTTGAGATTATTCATTGTGATATTTGGGGTCGATATCGACATTCTTCTCTTTCTGGTGCCCATTATTTTCTTACTATTGTTGATGATTATACACGTTTCACTTGGATTTATTTAATGCGACACAAAGATGAAGCACAACCTCTTTTAAAACGTTTTTTAGCTATGCCTTCACTCAATTTGAATCTCGTGTTAAAACTTTTCGAAGTGACAATGGTGGTGAATTTCTCTCTCTTCGTTCTTTTTTTCAAGATAATGGTGTTGTTTTTCAATATTCTTGTGTTTACACGCCCCAACAAAATGGGGTTGTGGAGCGCAAACATCGTCATATACTCCAAGTGGCTCGCGCTTTAAAATTTCAAGCTCATCTCCCTACCCAATTTTGGGGAGAGTGTGCCCTTACTGCTGTCCACATTATCAATCAGTTACCTTCCCCAATACTCTCTTTCAAAACTCCGTTCGAACTTCTTTATTCCAAACCCCCTTCTTTTTCTCATCTCCGGGTTTTTGGATGTTTAGCCTATGCCACCAATGTTCACCCTTCTCACAAATTCGACCACCGTAATGTCCCTTCTATTTTCATTTTTATCCCATCGGTCATAAGGCTTTAAAATTATTTGATTTATCGACAAAAATGATTTTTACTAGCCGGGATGTCAAATTCCATGAAAACATTGTTCCTTGTGCTTCTATTCAACCCGGTTCTATCATGCCCACACCTCTATTGGCCCACATCCCAGGCCCAATCTCTGTCCTGACCCAGAGCCCAGAACCCCTTGACTTTAGTTTTTTAACTATCGTCCCCATCCTTCAGCCTTTTCGTCCTCTCCCAACCCAGACCCCGATCTGTCCCTCCTCCTCCCGCGCCTCCACTTCCTCCACGCCCCACCATCCTTCGCGCTTACTCCCGCCGTCCTCCCACCCCAGCCCCACCGGTCCCCTCGTCTTTCCCTTCTCTCCCAGTAGATTCTCTGTCTTCCCCATCGGACTCCCCACCGCACCAGCTTCCTACTCCGTCTCTCCCTCTACCACCATCACCTGGCCCCGCTCTTCCTTTCATCAAACCCCCACCCGCACCAGAACCTGCTCCCCTTCGTCGCTCCAGCTGCCAGACTGGTCCCCCGGCCAAACTCAACGATTATGTCTGCTCCCATGTTTGCTCCGACCAATCGCTCTCCCTCATCCCGGGTCTGACCAAAGGTACACGCTATCCACTAGCCCATTATGTTTCCTATCATCGATATAGGCCTGCATATTGATCCTTTATTACTCAAGTTAGTGTTGTCACAGAACCTCAGTCCTATACGGAGGCTGTTACTCTCCCAGAATGGTGTGCTGCTATGCAATCTAAATTAGAGGCATTGCAGGCTAATGGCACTTGGTCCTTTACCTCTCTTCCCGCCGGCAAGACACCCATTGGCTACTGCTAGGTCTATAAAATCAAGCACAAGTCAAATGGCTCTATCGAACGGTACAAAGCACGGTTAGTGGCGAAGGGTTTCACACAGTTGGAGGGTGTTGATTATCAGGACACCTTCTCCCCTACTGCCAAGATCATTTCGGTCCGTTGCCTGCTTGCATTGGCTGCTTCTCGTGGTTGGACACTTCACCAGCTCGACGTCAACAATGCTTTCCTTCATGGAGACCTTGATGAGGAAATTTATATGTCTCCGCCGCTAGGGCTTCAGAGACAGGGGGAGGATCATTTGGTTTGCTGGTTACATAAATCTTTATACATTTTAAAACAAGCTTCACGGCAGTGGTTTTCTAAATTCTCCGAAGCTATTTGTTTAGCTGGTTATGTGCAATCCCGAGCTGACTACTCACTCTTCATCAGAAGGCAAGGCAAGTCTCTTACTGCCCTTTTGATATATGTTGACGATATTTTAATTACTGGCAATGATCCTATGAGTATAGCTGATCTCAAGAAGTTCTTGCATACTAAATTTCGCCTTAAAGACCTTGGTAACTTGAAATATTTCCTTCGTATTGAGATTTCTGCATCTAGGAAAAGCATTTTTATTTCTCAACGCAAATATGGGTTGGAAATCATTAAGGATCCAGGGTTAGTAGGGGCAGCTCCCATCGATACACCCATGGAACGTGGGTTGAAATTATCTGATCAAAGTGAGCCACTCAAAGATCCAGGGCGATATAGGCGATTAGTTGAGAGGTTGATATATCTCACAGTTTCAAGGCCGGATATTACGTACTCTGTACACATATTGAGCAGGTTTATGCACCAGCCTAGAAAGGAACATTGGAAGGTAGCTTTACTGGTTGCGCGTTATCTGAAATATGCTCCAGGCCAAGGCTTATTCTTCTCTTCAACCAATGATCTGCGGCAGCGAGCATTCTGTGACTCAAATTGGGCAGGATGCCCTCTTACGAGAAAGTCTACTATAGGATACTGTGTGTTCTTAGGTCCTTGATTGATTTCATGGTGGTCAAAGTGCCAGAAAACAGTCTCCCTTTCTTCAGCTGAAGCAGAGTATCATGCAATGACAGGAGCTTGTTGTGAATTGACTTGGCTTCGTTATTTACTTATAGACTTTGGGATTTTGCATCAAGAGACTGCATTACTATATTGTGACAATAAAGCTGCATTACACATCGCAGCAAATCTAGTGTTTCATGAACGTACAAGGCATATAGAGATGGATTGTCACTATATCAGAGACAAGATTCAAGATGGTTCGGTGGAGACAAGGTTTGTTAGTTTTGTAAATCAGCTTGCTGACATTTTAACCAAAGCTCTTGGCAAGGAAATCTTCATACCTATGATCCGCAAGTTGGGAGTGCAAGACATCCACTTTCCAACTTGAGGGGAAGTGTTAGAAAGTGTAGCAGAATCTATTAGAATAGCTGTCAATATCTTTAACATTCATTCTGTATCATTCAACATCAATCGCCTATGATAGTTTTCCTCATTTATCTCCTAGCTTTGTGGAGACTTTTCAATGTAATTACTGTATATATTTCACACTGTTGAATAGAAGAAATTATTCCAGCAAACTCTCTTTTCTCCCAACTAGTGGTTTGAAGAATGAGTTCACCTCTTGAATGAGAGTTGACGATGGTTGACGATGGTTGACGAAAAGTCGACGCTGGTTGATAAAAGTTGATGATAGTTAACGATAGTTGATGATAGTTGACAAAATGTTAAAATAGTTGAAGAATGAGTTTACCTCTTGAATGATAGTTGACGGTAGTTGACAAAAATTGACGACGGTTAACAAAAGTTGATGGTAGTTGATGAAAGATTACAACAGTTGAAGAATAAGTTTTAACTCTTGAATAATAGTTGACGATGTTTGACGATGGTTGACGGTAGTTGATGAAATGTTATATATGTTACTTTGGTTGAGGATATATATGTTACTATGGTTGACTAAATGGATCGAATTTGAAACTATTAGGAAATTTGCTAAATTTTTACTTACATGCATACAATATTCTTATAATCTCATCTAACGGTCGGTCTCCCGATTTTCAAATGATTCGATGGGTTGCCCTTTGAGGAATTAGATATATAAATATATAGTTACAAAGAAAACTATGGTTGACCGAGCGGATCAAGGTCGAAACTAACACCGAATAGGCTGAATTTTTAACAACCGCTATAAAACATCTCAATATTCCCATCTGACGGTCAGTTTCTCCAAATTCATTGTCCACCTTATTGTTCCTTTTAAAAGATCCTCATGACTTCAAATGAAATGTGCAAGTTATACAACATTAGTAAACACATTTGTCTTTCTTACGGTCCATGAAATAGAATTCGAAAAGTTTAATTTTTGACCATTCACATGTATCCACCACTTATTTATAGAAGTCATGTTAAAAAAATAGGCATGGTTTGCGGTGGTTATGTCATTGGTCAACTATGATGATATAAATGTTAATATGATTGACTAAGTGGATCGAATTCGAAACTATAACGACATTGGCTAAATTTTTATTTACATGCATACAATATTCTTATAATCTCATCTAACGGTCGGTCTCCCGATTTTCAAATGATTCGATGGGTTGCCCTTTGAGGAATTAGATATATATTTATAGTTACAAAGAAAACTATGGTTGATCGAGCGGATCAAGGTCGAAACTAACACCGAATAGGCTGAATTTTTAACAACCGCTATAAAACATCTCAATATTCCCATCTGACGGTCAGTTTCTCCAAATTCATTGTCCACCTTATTGTTCCTTTTAAAAGATCCTCATGACTTCAAATGAAATGTGCAAGTTATACAACATTAGTAAACACATTTGTCTTTCTTACGGTCCATGAAATAGAATTCGAAAAGTTTAATTTTTGACCATTCACATGTATCCACCACTTATTTATAGAAGTCATGTTAAAAAAATAGGCATGGTTTGCGGTGGTTATGTCATTGGTCAACTATGATGATATAAATGTTAATATGATTGACTAAGTGGATCGAATTCGAAACTATAACGACATTGGCTAAATTTTTATTTACATGCATACAATATTCTTATAATCTCATCTACTGGTCGGTCTCCCCATTTTCGAATGATTCAATGGGGTTGCCCATTGAGGAATTAGATATATAAATATAAGGTTATGAAGTTGGTGGTATCATATAGAAGCTGAGGTACACAGTGACCTCTACCTTTTCAGCAAGATCAACATCAAGGCAGCTTGTAGCAATACACATTAGTATTTATTTTGATCTCGCAAAGTTGTGAAGGTGACCAATTTGGTTTGGAAGGGGGGGCATGGTATCAGAACTATATGGTTCCTAACGGTGGACGAACTATTGGAATGCCCCATGAACTCAGAGGAAGATTCAAAAGTAGCAGAGGCCAAACATATAGGATCAAGTCGGACTTGATTGAAAACAAAATAACACTGGTGTCTCTATGTTTTCCAGAGTAAAAAACTTATATGAGTGAGCTCAACTCGACGTTCAGAATGGGAAAGAGATAGGGGAGAAAGATGGTAAGAGTTGTTGAAGAGTGGGACGATAGCCTGGCTGTCTCGAATCTTTCCTCAGACCCTGGCCGCTCCGAATCTTTCCTCGGACCTAGCCGCCCCAAATCTTTCTTTGGGCCCTGGTAGCCTCGATTTTTTTCTCGGGCCCTAGTTGCCTCGATTCTTTCTATCACGCCCCGAATTTCAATCACAAATAATAATATAATTAAATCAAATACAAAAGTTCCAAGCGTGACGGTTCAGACACCGGGTTGCAACAACAAACCCGGTAAGCTTTTGCAAGCTTGTATCAGTAAACTCAACAACTAGAAACAAAAATACATGCTTAAGATTTCTCAACCTAAAAATTAATCAGCATATATCACTACATCAACTATCAAAATCGCATCATTCAATAGCATGCATCAGCAAGTTCACTCGTGACAAAATCTATATGCAAAGACATCAAATCAGCACTCAATTTCATGATCATAGTTCAAAACAAAACCATTTCAAGTAATGTTTGAAATCATTTTCACTCTTGAAGGCGAATTACAAAATCATTCAATCCACGATAAATTCACCCAAATCAACTTGAGGAAGCAACTCACACTAATAATAAGAAAAACAACTCACACTTTGATTCTTATCAAATCGAACTAAAGGAAAGCAATTCACACTTTGATTCCTTTCAAAAATGTAATAAAGAGAAGCAACTCACACTTTGATTTCTTTCAATAACGTAGCAAGGAAAACAACTCACACTTTGATTCCTTTAAAAAACGTACTCATGAGTTGAAAATAACCTCGCTTTGTTACCCCATGAGTTACCATGGTAGACAGATTAGAGCTCTTACTGAATCGTAACCATAACCCAGCCAAAGGCATGGTTACTTGATTTAAGGCCCAAAGTCACCCTGTGACCTTGAATCCTCGGGCCTCTCTGTCCCTCGGAATAAAACATTTAAAGAAGTCGTACAAGACTTAAAATGTTACACAAATCTCAATGCTTTTCAAACAATAGAAATCATCATTTCCACAACACTTTGTTTTCCGAAAAGGCACATCTCAAAACAATAAATGAGCTCGGTCATACAAATTGCTTTCATCAACCAAACAATCCACCAATTCAAATATATATATAGTAATGCCACTAATACCAACTATAGTTTGCAGTTAAGTAAATAACTCCCAAAACGATAAGGTAATTTCATTCATAAATGAACATTGTGAGATTACTCACTTTTGAATTCCACTACATCTTCACACACAAACTGAGATAAACACTAATCGCCACAATCCGCTCAACATCCTTTCCATGTACCTAATCACATCAAGGTCACAACTTAATTCCACTTGAGGTACGAAAGGATCTAAGTTCGAAACATGCAAACTAGAGCCCAAAAACTACATAAATCAAGACGAAGCTTCATCCAAGACTTCCAAAAGTTTCCATAACACTACTACAGTCAATATGTCAAAACGACAAGTCTATCCAACTGTTAGATCCTCACAGATCGAAAACCAAGATAATCGAAACCACTAAAAACCCTAACATAAACAAACGGTCTCCAAATGCTATAAAATATATATCAAAATTCTCATATTGACGAGTAGATGTTAACATGACAAACAACTGTCCCAAAGGAGGCCGAATGTGCCGCCACAGGCAGCAGCACGTGAGCTTCACGTGCCGCAGTGCCAAACTTCACACCAGCCCAATCCAACCGTCCAAAATGGAGTTTACATTACGAGGATCAACTTTAATACTTGTTACTCTAGCCAATTTGGCCTAGATCGCCGCCGCAAGCTGAAAATCATTGTTCATTGTAAGTCGAAGCTCCTCTGGTGCAAATCGATCAACACCACCACCAAGGATTGAAAGAGGATGAAGAGAGCTTCAAAACTTGACCAATTTCGTGCTCAGCCGTCGCCGGAGGAGAAAGTTTCGACCGGGTCAGTCGTTGTTGATCTTTGCCCCTTCAATCCGCCGCTCTGGATGTGAATTGGTGCAAGTCACTACCGCAAGGAGGATGAGGAAGTGCTGAAGAATTGATCTAGGTTGGATTCACCGCCGGGGGTCTCTGGAAAAAGGAAAGCCGAAGGGGTCGGGTCAAGGGTTTAGGAGAGAGAGAATTGTTTCCGGAAAATTCTGGAAACTGACGAAAAAGGAAAGTGATTTTGAAACCCCCCCCCGAGGTGAAGAGTCATTTTCAACATGAGACATGAAATTGCCCCCATTTCCCTTTGAATCTAATAAATACATTTTATTCTTTTTGGCCACCGGCCTTGGGTATTTACTTTGGCCACCAGCCTTACACGTACATTTCGGTAACATCGACCACAAATATATTTTGAATACAAAAGGAAGCGAAAATCAGAAAAATGATTACTAAAGGAAAGAACAATAGTCAACGTTACCCGGATTTTAGTCTCTTTGGGGCTTGTATTCTGTCACTCCTAGTCCTTAGCGATAGAAATGAGATTTCTTGGGGTGCAGCTCCCGCCATCACTTTTTAGGGAAAAGTGGCTCCCACAGACAGCGCCACTTGTTGGTAATGAAAAGTTCTGAATGAGATTTTGGCTCACTAATAAATGCTGCTGACTGGAGCGGGAGTTGACCAAGAATGATTGAGAATCTTCCTTAGAGCGTTGACTTGGAGTTTGACCGTCTGCTTGAAAAAGAGGGGGGTACCTGCAAAAAATCCTCCAATGCCTAAGTTAGTTACTATCTAAGTCGAGCGAAGTAGAATATGTTGGAATAGGATGTATTACCTAGATGTCGAGCCTTCTTTATATATGCGATAACATATTTGGATAACAAGTCGCCATTACCACTGCTTTTATGGTTGTATATACTCCTACACTTATGTTGACAATCATTGCTAATATGTTAACATAAGTGCAGGAGTAAATCACTGCACACTTATGACGAGTAATCATTGCGTACTTATAATTGTAATCATTGTGCACTGTTATTACCATACTTATGACCACAATCAACGTCGCTTTCATGGCCGATATTTACCACCGTATTAACGACCGAGTTAATTGTTCTAATTATGGGTCTAGAATAATTGACCAGAAGACTTAGGTTAGTTTATTTGATGTACTCAAGACTCCAAGATTGTAGAAAACACAGTAGATTGAATGCATTAGAGGAATAGAGGGTGTCACTTCGAATAAAAACAGTGAATCATTCGCAAATAAGAGACGACTAATTTGTGGACCAGACGGAGAAATTCTTACCAGAGTAAGCCATTGAATAGCACAGCTTTTTCCACATACATGGACAAAGCATCACTAAACAGAAAAGCGTGTGAAGAAACAAAAGGAGAAAGAGTGAGGAGAAAGTCTATGCGAGGAAGAAGAAGAAGATGGAAAATGACAGGCTCAGTTGTTTCTTTTCTGTTTTTGTTTTTTTTTTAATCATTTATTTATAGTTTTCTGAAAGGACAGAAAGGGATAAAGAAATTTATGAAAATTTGGGAATGTCCAAGTCTCAAATGTTCAAGTACGAGAATAAGCACTCATTCTAAATTTGAATTCTCCCTGTTCAAGGGGAAAAAAAATCATTTTGGCAACAAAATCAATCTCTATTCTCTAAAGTACAGCCAAACAATGGTCCTACAATTACTCAAATACCATTTACAATCAATGTGGTATGCTTACAATTGGGTGAATCAATAAATTCTACCGTTGAATGTCGCTTGGCTTTGGATCTGTAATGCCTCCTAGGCTCCTACACTTTCTCCTTCCACAACCTTCACAATTGGTTTGTATTTGTAGGTCTATACCAGTTCTTGTTGGCAAGCTTTGCTTCAAGTTCATGGGACAACATAACATACATCTCTTCCTCTCCTTGCAACATTAAATCCAAAAAAGCTAATCTCTATTTCGTGGGAGCGTAATTCATGTCAGCTTTCTTTTCTCTTCCCTCTCTGCGGGGTTGATAAAGTTTCACCACTAGGATCCAAACCCAGACACTTGAGAAATGCAAGCCTCGCAAGTCTAAAATAATAGCATGGGTGGAGATATATGATGGGTGTTGCAGAGCCCTCCATTTCGACCATGTCCTCTGCTCTCATTACTCTACTGGTGCTCGGTACTATCTCGCCTTTCATACTTTCTCCTACCTGACAAGACCTTACAAGCTCAAATTTAATTTGTATATGTATTACAGATTCTAAACACAACAGCAGGCAGTAAACATGTTTAACTTGTCAGCAAAAATAAATAAAGTAATGAACATTGTGGTCATTATCATTAAAATGATATATCAGAAAGTCAGCAAATTTGTGGTATTATTAAAACAAATGATATTTGCACACTGTCATCAAAACCCCATCGCAGTATCAGGGAGAATAATAAATTCAATACGATCCTGTTATATGATTCAAAGCATATTAGTGTGTCAGGTCCTACAGACAGATTAGAAGCATGATAAAATAACTAACATTACATGTTCCTCCAAATACTTAGAAGCAATTATCTTCCTCCAAATACTTTAAGTTCCATCCATATATATGCTGCCCAATAAGTAAAATTAAAGAAATGTTCTTCCATTTTGTTTCCTTCATCTTCTCTCCAACTAAACATGATCTAAATCGATGCATTCAACGTGGACCAGGAACAAGATCCATTAAAAATGATCCTCACCAATGAATTAAGAAAATATGAGAGAAATGAAGGAAGGAGAAGGAACATCAAAAGAAAATTTTCCACTTTCCAGATTTAATTGCAGAAGGTCAATGAGAGCAAAAGAGCTCTGGACGAATTTGAAATCCTGGCCTTATTTCCAATCATTAAAACTATATGGACCACATTTTAGACCAAATCCCTAATAGAGGTGGGATCCATTTTATAGATTAGTTCCACATATACTAAAGGTGTGATCTATAATGTAAATTATGTAATCCCAAAATGTGGTTCATATAGCATTACTGAATCCAAGAATTCTGAATCCTCCTACTCAAGGATGGATTAGAAGGGAAAGAGGAGTGCAAAAACAAACTTAATGAATTTGCATGGAACCAACTACTTAATGAAGCAGAAAGTAAAATGAAATGCAAAGAGAGTAGAACTTCAACCAAGTTTTATCAAAGAAAATCCAATGTGCAAGGGAAGCCTACCAAGCCTTTCAACAAAAGATTTCAAAAGTGAAGATTTTCTGTTGAGACATTGAGACATTCCCATTGCACATTGCTAAAAACCAAACAAAAGAGAGTAGCACCTCCCTCCCCTTTGAAAATGTTGAGTTCTGGACATTTGAACCTGCCCATTCATCACTTCCCAAAGGGTCGCTCAAATGAAAAACTATATCTATATTAACAAAATCTACAGAACTAGTTACATGCTACTGAAAGCTGAGCTGACACGCCATGCTTATCGTATCATGTACTAACTTTTCTATCCCAAGACATGTTTGCCTCAGTTGGTTTTTATTTTTTTGGTTGGTCATTTCAAATTTTATTACTTTATAAATTATAAGTTATAACCTACATTGTTCTTGTTTTTTTTTTTAACCTGTAAATTTGGAGGTCCAAAGTTCAAAAAAAAAAAAACATCTTTGATCCGGCAGGAACCATATCCTGATTAACAATTTGAAAGAAAATGAAATATGATTTTACACAAAATCAATAACAAAAGTAAATTAAAAGATGAACACTAAACGAAACCAGACGACAGGTCATGCTGTTGTTAATATTACATTTCATGTTCATCACAAAAAGAAACAGAGATCATCACGTTTCGGTTGTTTTTCCATTAACGGCATAACAACCTTCAATGAAGTGTTCAATGCAGAATCTACCACCCTACGCAATCTTTTCTTTTTTGTCAAAAAGGAAAAAATAAAAAAACTTGGGCAGTTCTAGAAAGGCAATTATTGCAGAGAACGTCTTCGGTGCTCCGAGCTCTCCATGCTCGGTTTATTTGGGCCCAGACACGTGACATGCACGTATAAATTTATTGAGAAGAATTAGATACGGGAAAGGCTTAGCCTGTTCCCGGTTGATGTAAGTTGAATCTCGAGCGGTCGGGTTAATTCGGTGAAGTTAGATTTACCCAGCCTCCCTTTTGTCATGTAGCACAGATGAGAATCCCACTGATGGGGTTAATTGACTTTTATCCAGATCGGAGTCACCATCACAGCCCATTCTATCTGTTCTTGAAAACTCATTTTGCCGTTTCAACCCGAGATTTGATCGTTTGAATCATTCAGATCTTGAATTTCCACATGAAATTGAATTCCAATACTGGGCCTGCAAATCGAATCTGGAACAAGCAGAATTAGAGAACCAAAGACGAAATAGCCAATCCTAACTATGAATTTTGGTGGAAAACGCTTTTGACAGAAACGAAATCGGGAAGACGAACGTATTGGGCTTCTTCATCAACTACATGCAATACCGAAATTCTGCAAACTCTCATGAATCATTTTCAAATTCTCAATACCCGAATTCGTACCCTTTTCACCCAAAATTGAAGGACAGATTGGAGTAGAGAGTATATTTCAGCAAGAAGAGCCACTTGCAGTTGCAGAGGAAGAAGAACCGAAAATTAAGGGAACCAGTTGCAGTTGCAGAGGAGAGAAAACCAGAAGGTCAATCTTATATTATTCAAATGAACGACAAGTGTAACACCAATACTGGTTAGCATAGCGGTGAAGTCAAGTACTGATTGGTGGTGGAATACACGTTCGACTCAAGTAGCTGTTTATTTTGTTTTTATATTTTTTTTGCTGAAAGCTTTTTTCTTTTGTTGGACAGCAATTTATTATAATAGATTTTCAGAAAAAGAAAAGCACCCTTCGTATTTAATTTTTTTTCATAATAAATACTAAAATGGGTAAAAAAAATTGAAATAATAAACCTGAGTGTGCATATTAATTTCAATCCAGATGGACTTTTGGATAAAAGCAATATATCTATTAAAAATGTTATCATGAATTATTTTATATGGGTAAATAGAGTTTAACCAAAAAGTGTGTGTGATTGAACAGTACCCCACAAGGTTTGTGACTTGTGAGTGGAAAAATTAGTCTCATTGTTACTGTTTCGATCCCAGTCAAGGTGATCAACCTTGTATATTCTTAAGCCTTACTAAGGGCAGTCAAATAATAAGGAGATAAATGTCCTGATTTTTTTACATAGGTTGATATACCTCATTCCCATGAGAGTGTGAGTACCAACAACTTAGGGAAAAAAAAATTGCAGGTAAGTGGTTACGAGCATTTTAGTTTGATGTGCATTTAGAATTTATGATTGACCACATAGATCGAGACCCAAACGATAACGAAAAGATATACATTTTTTACCAGTTTTTTCTTCTCGTTATGAGAACATCCAACGGTCGAATTGACCAAATTCTATTCTCTCCACCTTGTTGGTTTTGGAATGTATATTTTTTAATATAACCAATAAACAAATTATACCACATCGAAATTGAAAATCGATTGACTTGATATCACTCATCTATTTATAGCGTATTAGTATGTAACGTGTAAACACATTGAGCCAATCATGATCCCTAAGGTTAACCGAATAAGCCTTTATAACCTTATTTTTATTAACTACCTCTTCAAAGGGCAAGACTGTCAACAAAATCAAGGCTTGGGACACCGACCGTTGGATGTGGGAATTACATTAATTTAGACTTCCATTCCAAAATTGATCAAATTTCATCTATGTTTCGACCCCGATCCCCTAGGTCAACCGACTTGGTCTTTATAACCCTATTTTTATTAAGGGCTAAATACAAATTACTACCCTGTGGTTTAGGTCCAAAATCAATTCAGTCCCTGAACTTCTAATTTCATCAAAAACACCCTTGCACTTTCAATTTTGATCTAATAAGTCCAATTTGTTAGTTTTCCGACAATTGAGTTATTTAACTTGTTAACGTGGCTCATATATGGCCTATGTTTTATGATGTGGTGTCGAGGTAGTCTGCATAGTCAATTTAGGGGTGAGTCCTACTATTAAAAATAAATAATTTTTCAACAAATAATCCAACTATAACTTGAACCCATAACAAAATATTAATGAATTGGACCTGTTAGGTCAAAATTGAAAGTGCAGGGATGTTTTTGATGAAATTAGAAGTCCAGTGACTGAATTGATTTTGGACTTAAACCACAGGGTACTAACTAGTATTTAGCCCTTTTATTAACTACACCCTCCAAAGGGCAAGACCGTCAATGGAAACAAGGCTTGGGACACCGACTGTTAGATGTGAGAATTACATTATTTTAGACTTCCAGTCCAAAATTGACCAAATTTCATCTATGTTTAGACGCTGATCCCCTCGGTCAACTGACTTAGTATTTATAACCCCATTTTTATTAACTGCACCATCCAAAGGGCAAGACCGTCAACGGAAACAAGGCTTGGAACACCGAATGTTAGATGTGAGAATTACATTATTTTAGACTTCCAGTCCAAAATTGACCAAATTTCATCTATGTTTAGACGCTGATCCCCTCGGTCAACTGACTTAGTATTTATAACCCCATTTTTATTAACTGCACCATCCAAAGGGCAAGACCGTCAACGGAAACAAGGCTTGGAACACCGAATGTTAGATGTGAGAATTACATTATTTTAGACTTCCAGTCCAAAATTGACCAAATTTCATCTATGTTTAGACGCTGATCCCCTCGGTCAACTGACTTAGTATTTATAACCCCATTTTTATTAACTGCACCATCCAAAGGGCAAGACCGTCAACGGAAACAAGGCTTGGAACACCGAATGTTAGATGTGAGAATTACATTATTTTAGACTTCCAGTCCAAAATTGACCAAATTTCATCTATGTTTAGACGCTGATCCCCTCGGTCAACTGACTTAGTATTTATAACCCCATTTTTATTAACTGCACCATCCAAAGGGCAAGACCGTCAACGGAAACAAGGCTTGGAACACCGACTGTTAGATGTGAGAATTACATTATTTTAGACTTCCAGTCCAAAATTGATCAAATTTAATCTAAGTTTTGACCCCGATCCCCTAGGTCAACCGACTTGGTCTTGATAACCCCATTTTTATTAACTACACCCTCCAAAGGGCAAGACCGTCAACGGAAACAAGGCTTGGAACACCGACTGTTAGATGTGAGAATTACATTATTTTAGACTTCCAGTCCAAAATTGATCAAATTTAATCTAAGTTTTGACCCCGATCCCCTAGGTCAACCGACTTGGTCTTGATAACCCCATTTTTATTAACTACACCCTCCAAAGGGCAAGACCGTCAACGGAAACAAGGCTTGGAACACCGACTGTTAGATGTGAGAATTACATTATTTTAGACTTCCAGTCCAAAATTGATCAAATTTAATCTAAGTTTTGACCCCGATCCCCTAGGTCAACCGACTTGGTCTTGATAACCCCATTTTTATTAACTACACCCTCCAAAGGGCAAGACCGTCAACGGAAACAAGGCTTGGAACACCGACTGTTAGATGTGAGAATTACATTATTTTAGACTTCCAGTCCAAAATTGATCAAATTTAATCTAAGTTTTGACCCCGATCCCCTAGGTCAACCGACTTGGTCTTGATAACCCCATTTTTATTAACTACACCCTCCAAAGGGCAAGACCGTCAACGGAAACAAGGCTTGGAACACCGACTGTTAGATGTGAGAATTACATTATTTTAGACTTCCAGTCCAAAATTGATCAAATTTAATCTAAGTTTTGACCCCGATCCCCTAGGTCAACCGACTTGGTCTTGATAACCCCATTTTTATTAACTACACCCTCCAAAGGGCAAGACCGTCAACGGAAACAAGGCTTGGAACACCGACTGTTAGATGTGAGAATTACATTATTTTAGGCTTTCGGTCCAAAATTGATCCAATTTGGTCTATATTTCGACCTCAATCCCCTAGGTCAACTGAGTAAGCCTTTATAACCTCATTTTTATTAACTACATCCTTCAAAGGGCAAGACCGTCAACGGAAACAAGGCTTAGGACACCGACTGTTGGATGTGAGATTTACATTATTTTAGACTTCCAGTCCAAAATTGACCAAATTTCATCTATGTTTAGACGCTGATCCCCTCGGTCAACTGACTTAGTATTTATAACCCCATTTTTATTAACTGCACCATCCAAAGGGCAAGACCGTCAACGGAAACAAGGCTTAGGACACCGACTGTTGGATGTGAGATTTACATTATTTTAGACTTCCAGTCCAAAATTGACCAAATTTCATCTATGTTTAGACGCTGATCCCCTCGGTCAACTGACTTAGTATTTATAACCCCATTTTTATTAACTGCACCATCCAAAGGGCAAGACCGTCAACGGAAACAAGGCTTAGGACACCGACTGTTGGATGTGAGATTTACATTATTTTAGACTTCCAGTCCAAAATTGACCAAATTTCATCTATGTTTAGACGCTGATCCCCTCGGTCAACTGACTTAGTATTTATAACCCCATTTTTATTAACTGCACCATCCAAAGGGCAAGACCGTCAACGGAAACAAGGCTTAGGACACCGACTGTTGGATGTGAGATTTACATTATTTTAGACTTCCAGTCCAAAATTGACCAAATTTCATCTATGTTTAGACGCTGATCCCCTCGGTCAACTGACTTAGTATTTATAACCCCATTTTTATTAACTGCACCATCCAAAGGGCAAGACCGTCAACGGAAACAAGGCTTAGGACACCGACTGTTGGATGTGAGATTTACATTATTTTAGACTTCCAGTCCAAAATTGACCAAATTTCATCTATGTTTAGACGCTGATCCCCTCGGTCAACTGACTTAGTATTTATAACCCCATTTTTATTAACTGCACCATCCAAAGGGCAAGACCGTCAACGGAAACAAGGCTTGGAACACCGACTGTTAGATGTGAGAATTACATTATTTTAGACTTCCAGTCCAAAATTGATCAAATTTAATCTAAGTTTTGACCCCGATCCCCTAGGTCAACCGACTTGGTCTTGATAACCCCATTTTTATTAACTACACCCTCCAAAGGGCAAGACCGTCAACGGAAACAAGGCTTGGAACACCGACTGTTAGATGTGAGAATTACATTATTTTAGACTTCCAGTCCAAAATTGATCAAATTTAATCTAAGTTTTGACCCCGATCCCCTAGGTCAACCGACTTGGTCTTGATAACCCCATTTTTATTAACTACACCCTCCAAAGGGCAAGACCGTCAACGGAAACAAGGCTTGGAACACCGACTGTTAGATGTGAGAATTACATTATTTTAGACTTCCAGTCCAAAATTGATCAAATTTAATCTAAGTTTTGACCCCGATCCCCTAGGTCAACCGACTTGGTCTTGATAACCCCATTTTTATTAACTACACCCTCCAAAGGGCAAGACCGTCAACGGAAACAAGGCTTGGAACACCGACTGTTAGATGTGAGAATTACATTATTTTAGACTTCCAGTCCAAAATTGATCAAATTTAATCTAAGTTTTGACCCCGATCCCCTAGGTCAACCGACTTGGTCTTGATAACCCCAGTTCGGTTGACCAAGAAGATCGAAGTTGAAAAATAGACGAAATTAGATGAAATTTGAACTAGAAGCCTAAAATAATATAATTCTCACATCGAACGGTCGGTGTCTCAATTGTTATATCCGTTAATGGTCTTGCCCTTTGAAATGTGGAGTTAAAAAAAAAAAAAAAAAAAGAGTTATAAAGCCATATTCGGTTTACTAAGGATATTGAATTAAAAAAAGAAGAAGACAAAATTGGAATTATTAGAAATTGAGATGATTTGTTCAAAGAAAATACATGGGTACGTATTACTAAAAAAAAAAAAATTTAAGGAATTGAAGTGGAATTACTAGAAATTAAGTCTATGGTCTCGGTGATTATTTTGAGATCTCTCTGAATTTTTCTGGATGTGAAATCTCTATTTTATGGACTTGATAATAAATTATGCAACGTGATGAGTCTGTGAAAATTTTCCAAAAAAATTTCGGACACCTGAGTTATTTATTTATTATGATTTCTCAAAATTTTAAAATTATATAAAATTATTTAAGAAAAAGA
>BDJD01005969.1:16085-26533 GCA_002564525.1 Rosa multiflora
TCACCACATATAATTTTGAGTCATTCGTTGTCCTGTATCATTGTTATCGATCACATATCACCTGGATTTGCTTTTCTAAAAATGTGATGAAAGAAAATAGTTGTAAAGTTGGAACAAAGATAATTGATATCATCAAGTATAGAAAGCCTTGATCATCTTAATAACAAGTTTTGAATCTTCTTCCACCTGACGATGCTGAATTTGAAGCCTTTTAGCCCAAATTGTTTTTGAAGTTATTGTTTTCACTTGCAAAACCTATTAGAACATAGCCTGCAATAACATATATGTCATTATGATATTTTATAACCAAATTAGCCGAAATTTTACCTTCTGTATTTACAGCACCATCAAAATTTAATTTTTAATAAGGAAGACTCCAACTTATAAGAATCTTTCTTTTTGTTTGAATTTTCTCAAAACAATTAGCACTTCCAATAATCAAAAAAGAAATTGTTTAACATGACAAACAACATCATGTGGTTTGAACGATTAATTTATTCCTCCGATTCTAAATTTTTCAACAAATTGTTACTACTTTATCAATTAAGAATGAACGGGGACGTGTTGCAAATGGAGGATAATCATGTTTTTTTCCTAATCATCGGGGTAATTTGGCAACTGGAGCTACCTCTCACTGATCGATTTGATAAAGTAATCTGGGGTTCACATCCAAAACCAATTGGCAATGGATGGAGTAACCCAAACCCTTATAAACTCATAGGTAAGGTCCCATTTTTCCCATGTGGGATGTATATATTCTCAACACGCTCCCGCACGTGTGGCGAATTTTCAAGCCATACACGTGGACAACTTTTGGGTGACGTGGAGCCCGTGTGGCCGTTAGGCATGCACACGTGGATAACCTAGCTCTGATACCATGATAAAGTATTATGAGGTTCACATCCAAAACCAATTGGCAATGGATGGAGTAACCCAAACCCTTATAAACTCATAGGTAATGTCTCATTTTTCCCATGTAGAATGTATATATTCTCAACACGATTATGGTCCAAAGTTGGTGCAAGGTATAAGGTGCGTATGGTCATGTGCTTAATCGAATAATATTTTTCCCAAGGAGATGGAGAAAAGGACAAGACATCCACACTCCTCATTACTCTATTTATGTTACATTGTTACCCGCTACTTGTGGAATGATTAGACATCCCATTAGAACGATTAGAGCCCAGAAATGGGGTCCTTAATTGAGAATTAGTTATATGCCGCGTGATTAAGAAGCACTTTGAAAATTCAAAAAGAGAAAAAAGAAAAACACTTTATAATTTTTTATAGTATTTGATTCGTTTCTAACTTTCTATCATATTCCTACTAAAGATCAAAGAGGCATCGTGGAGGATCACAAGAACATTATCCAAGCCCCGACCTTTCCTCAGAGGCTTCGGAGATTCTATATAAGCTGCTGGGTTCTTAACCTTTGATTCAGCAAGACAAGGCAAACCTAGCTAGCTAGCTACTTGATCTTTGTATTCATTTCCCAGTTCTAGTTCTTCTCTTTCTTACGCATATATGGCTTTTGAATGCCTTCCTAAGAGCCATGGTGTGTTCTTGAATTGCAAGGCACCCCAAGTATTATCCGAAAGCCACACCATAATAGAGGACTGCCGTTATAGTACCTCTCCCATGACACCACAAAAAGTCTTTCTCCCTTCAGATCAATACAATGCTACAAAAGACGAGTACCGTGGAAGCAGCTGGCCCAACACGACCAGTCACGCCACCATAGTAAAGGACTGCCGTTATAGTACCTCTCCCATGACACCACAAAATGTCTTTCTCCCTTCAGAAGAATACTTCAACGCTACAAAACACGAGTACCGTGGAAGCAGCTGGCCCAACACGACCAGTCACGCCAGTACTAGTCCTCCTCTTCCTCGTCCTTCTCAAGGCTACTATCATCCACAAGTAGTCAAAATGGAATATCATCAAGTTCCTAATCACATCAAGAGGTATGGCAACATCGAATATCCTCCGTCTGCGGAAAGGCCCATCAACAGCACCGAAGCAGCCAAAAAATACGGAGGATATGTGATCACTGAATTCCGTAACAAAAATTCGCGCTAAATTAGTTCACTGGTACACGCAGAAGGAAAATGGTCGAATCTCCTAGTCTTTACTGTTAGATATGCGTTCGTACTTGGTATATATCTAGCTATATGCGCACTTATCTTTTTATGTATGTTTGTTGTCTAGTTTTTACTCATCTTTTAGTTTCCGTGCCTCCAAGAAGGATGGACTCTGAGAATGTCTCCGGGTGAATGAATCACCAAGCTAGTTGTCCTGTAGAATCTGTATACTCCATCTTTCACTGTGAAATATAATGTGTATGTATTTCATGTATATAACTGACATATACAAAAATACAATAAAATCAAGAAGTACAAAAGAAAAATGAAACGATTTAAAAACAAAAAACCGTGAATTATATCTAGCGAGGTTTCAAAATATATGAACTCCAATGAGACCTTAGGACAAAGCCGTAATAACTATCAGAATCTAGGCTAGGTCCATACTTCTAGGCAAAAGATTATTTCTTTGAAGCAAAAATCTAGGATTCAAATTTGCTCACCACTTTTATTTTTTTGTGATATCACCACCTTATTAAAACTTATCACGTCATATATAATTGATTTTATACTTAAAATATTTTTTTTTAATAAATCATCATGATTCACTTTAATTATGTTTTATATAACACATGGTGGTTTTTTTATTGAGTGGTGGTGAGCAAATTTGAATCTAGCCTTATCCAAACCAAAACATTACTACTTTTAGGCTATGTTTGTTTCATAGGACTATTATACCCCACCTTAATTAATTTCTATAATAATCCAGGACTCCTCTAACCTGGCTTATGCTATACTAATACCTTATTCATGTTTGGTATTGCGTAGGACTAAAGAACAGAATAATCACAATAGTGATATCCCATGTTTGATAGTGTATTGGACTAAATTAATTTTGAATACCACAATATTTTTTTTTTAGCAAAATATCTATTAATAAGAGACAATATTTTAATGTAAACTTTCTATCATATTCCTACTAAAGATCAAAGAGGCATCGTGGAGGATCACAAGAACATTATCCAAACCCCGACCTTTCCTCAGAGGCTTCGGAGATTCTATATAAGCTGCTGGGTTCTTAACCTTTGATTCAGCAAGACAAGGCAAACCTAGCTAGCTAGCTACTTGATCTTTGTATTCATTTCCCAGTTCTAGTTCTTCTCTTTCTTACGCATATATGGCTTTTGAATGCCTTCCTAAGAGCCATGGTGTGTTCTTGAATTGCAAGGCACCCCAAGTATTATCCGAAAGCCACACCATAATAGAGGACTGCCGTTATAGTACCTCTCCCATGACACCACAAAATGTCTTTCTCCCTTCAGAAGAATACTTCAACGCTACAAAACACGAGTACCGTGGAAGCAGCTGGCCCAACACGACCAGTCACGCCAGTACTAGTCCTCCTCTTCCTCGTCCTTCTCAAGGCTACTATCATCCACAAGTAGTCAAAATGGAATATCATCAAGTTCCTAATCACATCAAGAGGTATGGCAACATCGAATATCCTCCGTCTGCGGAAAGGCCCATCAACAGCACCGAAGCAGCCAAAAAATACGGAGGATATGTGATCACTGAATTCCGTAACAAAAATTCGCGCTAAATTAGTTCACTGGTACACGCAGAAGGAAAATGGTCGAATCTCCTAGTTTTTACTGTTAGATATGCGTTCGTACTTGGTATATATCTAGCTATATGCGCACTTATCTTTTTATGTATGTTTGTTGTCTAGTTTTTACTCATCTTTTAGTTTCCGTGCCTCCAAGAAGGATGGACTCTGAGAATGTCTCCGGGTGAATGAATCACCAAGCTAGTTGTCCTGTAGAATCTGTATACTCCATCTTTCACTGTGAAATATAATGTGTATGCATTTCATGTATATAACTGACATATACAAAAATACAATAAAATCAAGAAGTACAAAAGAAAAATGAAACGATTTAAAAACAAAAAACCGTGAATTATATCTAGCGAGGTTTCAAAATATATGAACTCCAATGAGACCTTAGGACAAAGCCGTAATAACTATCAGAATCTAGGCTAGGTCCATACTTCTAGGCAAAAGATTCTTTCTTTGAAGCAAAAATCTAGGATTCAAATTTGCTTACCACTTTTATTTTTTTGTGATATCACCACCTTATTAAAACTTGTCACGTCATATACAATTGATTTTATACTTAAAATATATTTTTTTAATAAATCATCATGATTCACTTTAATTATGTTTTATATAACACATGGTGGTTTTTTTATTGAGTGGTGGTGAGCAAATTTGAATCTAGCCTTATCCAAACCAAAACATTACTACTTTTAGGCTATGTTTGTTTCATAGGACTATTATACCCCACCTTAATTAATTTCTATAATAATCCAGGACTCCTCTAACCTGGCTTATGCTATACTAATACCTTATTCATGTTTGGTATTGCGTAGGACTAAAGAACAGAATAATCACAATAGTGATATCCCATGTTTGATAGTGTATTGGACTAAATTAATTTTGAATACCACAATATTTTTTTTTGAGCAAAATATCTATTAATAAGAGACAATATTTTAATGTAATAAAAGATCATTTTCATTGAACATTTTAACATACATTGATCGACAGTTTGGTGACTCAACTTTACAAAATATAAAACTGATAACAAAATGTTCATATCTCCAAAAGGCAAGGGCTGATGTTCTTCCTCTTCCCTTTGAACTAAAATGGTGAGACCTCTGCCTCTTCTTTTGCACTTCAGTTATGGGCCAGTGTCTCTGAATGGCATCCCCATTAGAGCCAAAAGCGTCTGAGCTTCTTAATCTGTGTTAGCAGTTATTTTGATGCATAAAACCCAAGTCAATGAGCCGAACAAGGAATGCATACTTCATTTGCACCAAGGGCTGATGTTCTTCCTCTTCCCTTTGAACTAAAATGGTGAGACCTCTGCCTCTTCTTTTGCACTTCAGCTATAGGGCCAGTGTCTCTGAATGGCATCCCCATTAGAGCCAAAGGCGTCTGAGCTTCTTAATCTGTGTTAGCAGTTATTTTGATGCATAAAACCCAAGTCAATGAGCCGAACAAGGAATGCATACTTCATTTGCAAAAATCAACAGTTGGTGCATGAGATTTCATGCAATTGGAATTATGCATGAGATGACATATACACGTATCAATGGATCTAATCAAGCATACAAATAAATATTGAAGGACAAAGATTTATCATATCCATTATTGCTCTCTTTCTTTCTAACAACCATACATATAAAATATAATCATATCCATATTGACCAAGTATTCATATATACAGAACTAGAAATTGTTACAGGAAATCTACAGGGCATGCATGCGGGTGGAACACCGCTGCTTTATCATGAGATGCAAAGTGTTGAGATGCATTATGGAAATATATATGTTTAACCTTTATAATCCATCAGCAGAATATGTGCCCGGTCATGACAAGCACCAGTCTCAGATTGGCATGAATGAACCGCAAATTGGACTAGCAGATGAGTCCCTATACAAATAGTAAGAAATGGAAATGACATTTCAGAGTGAGCAAGACAGAACGATCGATGCTAACTTTGGCTTTCCAATGGATGGGATTTGAAGCCACATAGCTTAGATAGTAAGACATATTTCTCTCTTATATGCAACCTTTTATAAGGCAGCAGTCTCAGATTGGCATGAATGAACCACAAATTGGACTAGCAGATAAGTCCCTATACAAATAGTAAGAAATGGAAATGACATTTCAGAGTGAGCAAGACAGAACGATCGATGCTAACTTTGGCTTTCCAATGGATGGGATTTGAAGCCACATAGCTTAGATAGTAAGACATATTTCTCTCTTATATGCAACCTTTTATAAATTGTGTCGAAATTGTTATAAGCATAAGGCCATTAGTTTTTGCTATCTAGAGGATGGGATCATAAGTTCAGTAAATTAATGTGTTTCCAACAATGAGAGCTTTATCAATACGAAATTGGCAACACAACAGACTAGCTTCTTAAGCAACAATACAACCAGTCAACCATAGAATTATTCAAGGAGGACTCTAAATTGTAATCAGTATATACTATATAGCAATTCTAACTCAACGACATGCATCAATTCTAACATTCAAATCAATGAAAAACAAAAAGAGAAAAGCCCAGTCATGAAATTGATCAAAATTCTTAACAGATCAAGCTACCCAGACACCAAATCCTTAATCAATCTGTATAATAATCATAGCCCATAAACAAATTATAATAGATAATCAATCCATAGTCTTTGATAAAACAAATCACAGTAGACAGAGAAAGAAGAAGGTGAAAGGATCACTGAACAATGATCTACGCAAGAGAAAGTGTGAGAAATGATAGAAATTGAACCTGAAAAAGAGCAATCGAAGGAGATTGAAGCGGAAAAAAAAATGAGGGAGAGACGAGGCTGAAGCGAAGAATGACTGAGGAGAGTTTGTGTTGTATAAGACTGGCTTTGAGAGTCCGATGAATTTTGGCGTCATTGTGTAAGAAAGTGCGGAGGTAGATTCGGGGACTCCATAGTCTCATTTAAGTGAGTTCTTGTTTCAGCCAAACATAGGATAACTCTTATATTCTAATAAATAAGACAGTTCAATCCCATATAACAAACACCACCTTATACTAGCTGCTTTCCTAGAACCAACTGTAGTTTTGAGTAGTTTTGAGGCACTAGACTAGGTTACTTAACAAAGAATTACTTTATGCACGTCAACACAGTTTCGATAAGCAGGATAAAATATAAAATATAAATAAAAAACACATAGTTTTAGCTTGCATAGATCCAATAATATTAGATATGCACCCCAAACGGACACCCGGCCCAAATTAGTGTTCAACCTCATCTGGAACTGTTCTTAGCTAAGAGCTTAACCTTCGTCTCTGACTATATTTCTTTTGAATTTCACAATCTGTCAAAATAAAAAAATATCATTTTCCGTGGAAATGATATCCAACTGCAAGAAGAAACAATAAGAATCGTCAAAATACGTAGGACAATAAGGCCTAACTGCTTAGTTAAGGACATTTTTAATCAGAATTTTAGAGATAATATTTCAGACCAAAAAAATAATTAAAATTTTAGAGATAATATTTGAATTGCAGGAATCTTATGTTTAGGAGGACAGCAGTATGTAGTTACTAACTGAGCTTATGTTGACAGTACAGGTCATTGAGTAGAATGCTGCGGCAGAATTCGAGGGATGCACGGCTTCATTAGTTAATCAGTTCATGAATCTTTGTCCCTGGACAACATATATAATTTGTTATTTTTCTTAAAATTCTGTTAATTGTGAATTTGGTGGGTAACGCAAAGATCATTAAGGAAGATGATGGAAGGCATGGAGAAGAAGTAAGCCTACTATGGTTGGAGTGAATAGGACAAATGTACACATGCACCACCTTAAACATAGGAAATTCATATAATTTGTTATTTTTCTTAAAATTCTGTTAATTGTGAATTTGGTGGGTAACGCAAAGATCATTAAGGAAGATGATGGAATGCATGGAGAAGAAGTAAGCCTACTATGGTTGGAGTGAATAGGACAAATGTACACATGCACCACCTTAAACATAGGAAATTCATGCACACAAAGCAAACCCTTGACCAACTAATCAAAACCAATTAAGCAGCAGTTGTAACAATGTCTTTAATTAGATCAAAACAGAGCTATATAACAAAGAGGCGCAAAGAGGATTAGTTCATCCACATTTTAATAGTTAGGCCTCCCTTGGAGGTTTCCAATGAATATATCTCATAAAACATTATAAAATCTTATACAATTCCTCGCTAGCACCTGTCTTTTATTGAAGGGTGGCCATGGCTATCAATGCAGGAATGTCTTGGAGCCACGCCTTTCTTATCGTGTGCTTAGTTCCACTAGCCCATCTTGCGACCGCCCGTGAAAGACAGATAATTCCTCCGGTATTACCCGATGTTTTCCGCGGCAACAATTTGGCTCGCCATGGTAGAGCTGATCCCACTGAGAAAATCTTCAACGTTCTAGATTTTGGCGCCGTGGCCGATGGAAAGAAAGATTCAGCCATTGTAAGTGTTTTTAAAGTGTTAAAACAAGAATTTTGTAAACGAACTTAGAATGTGATCATAACATTTGTCTGTAAATATGTGTCATTGTTACACTATATTAAGTACTTGCATGATGAAATTATATCTACTTTGGGTCTGATATATGGTAAAATTAATTCACTGCAGTATTTCATACGAACATGGATTGCGGCGTGCCGGAGTACTCACACTGGGAAATCAAGGGTTGTGATTCCGGAAGGGACGTTCAAAGCCGGGCCAGTTATATTTCAGGGTCCATGCACCTGCGCGAAGCCTATAATTGTTGAAATTAAAGGGACCGTATTAGGAGCCAATGACTTATCCTTATATGAAGAACCATACTGGATTTTATTTGAAAAGGTGGACGGAGTGATAGTTACAGGCAAGGGTACTCTTAATGGCCAAGGTTCAAGTGTCTGGAAAAACGTTGAGAGCTGCAGCGGTAGCGACTGCAGTCCACTCCCATCGGTAGGTATTGTTGAGAATTCTAAGCATTGCTAGACAATATAAAACATCCTGAGTCTCTGGAAACTAATCCGACTTAACTAATGGATGCAGAACCTAAAATTTAACGGAGTCACAAACGGGCTCATCCGCGGCATCAATTCGATAAACCCTAAGGGAGTGCACATTTTCATCACCGACACATCCTGAGTCTCTGGAAACTAATCCGACTTAACTAATGGATGCAGAACCTCAAATTTAACGGAGTCACAAACGGGCTCATCCGCGGCATCAATTCGATAAACCCTAAGGGAGTGCACATTTTCATCACCGACAGCCAGAACATTAGGGTGCGCGCAGTCCATATCGAAGCGCCCGGAACTAGCCCTAACACCGATGGCATACACATAAGTGACTCGAACAACGTGAGGATCGCCAGAACTCACATTTCTACCGGGGATGACTGCGTAGGTATGATTCAGGGATCCACCAACATTGCCATCAACAAAGTCTTTTGCGGACCTGGACATGGAATCAGTGTTGGTAGCCTTGGCAAATACGAGACTGAAAATGATGTGAGAGGGATCATTGTCAAGAACTGCACTTTTGCCAACACGGACAACGGTATCAGAATCAAGTCGTGGCCCGGATCGCAGCCAAGTCAAGCTACCGGCATGATTTTCCAGGACCTAATCATGCAAAATGTTAGGAACCCCATCATAATCGACCAGGAGTACGGTTGTAACGGCAAATGCAACAAAGCGGTACGTACAAAAAAATCAATAAATCTAGCTAACAGTAGGTCTAAATTAAAATCAAATGTTCTAATTTGTGCGCGAATGCAGCCATCGAAAGTGAAGATCAGTAATGTGCATTATATCAACGTTAAGGGAACCACATCATCGGATATTGCAGTGGACCTGATTTGCAGCAGCCAGTCTCCTTGTGAAAACATTGAGCTTCGTGACATTGATTTGAAGTATGTGGGTCCGAAGAAAGTTCGGTCTACCTCTCTGTGCAAGCATGCGAAAATCGGTTATGGAGGCATTCAAAACCCACCAGCTTGCCGTTAAAGAGTGGCTGCGGCCTGATTAACTACTACATATACGATTACATGGTCAGTACTGGAAAGGGGATGATGGAGAGAGGAAGAAACTGCAATTTGGGACAAGTAGAAAGGTTTGTTGGGGCTTCTATCATGTATATGCATTAATTGTATGTTTTGTAATGGGGGATTATAGCTTGATTTGTGTAGTATTTATGTCTCAGAGTAATTCGATCAGAAACCCAAAAAAAAACCTAGTAGTTAATGTCTTTTTATTACTTAAGTAGTTGTACTGCAGATATACAAGAAGATAGAAAATTCTAAGGTACTGGGCTATTTGCAATAGAAAATGTTAATTCAGGATATCTCTATTTGTGTTTAATCCAAACTCTAGGTTACTTGATCTAGTGGTAATAGGGTTCAATTAGAAGAATCTAGAGATTCTCTTTCCTTGTATGATTCTAACTCTATGCATTATAATCCTCTATATATAGAGGCCCCTATATATTATCAATGAGAATACACGGCGATTATCTCTCAATTTCTAATTCCCTACAACACGTTATCAGCACGAAGTTCTAACCCTGAAACAAATAGCCAAACCCTGATTCAAGAAGCTAAAAACCTTGAATCCGAATACAAATCGTTGTAGCCTTTTCTGCCTCCACCTCACACCTTGAAGGAATCGATCCCAAGAGTCCAGAACCGGCGGCCCCACCCCAAGAACCGGCCGGAAACTTACCGAACCAGCCACCGGAAGCTCCATACAACTCGCAGCAAATATTCCACCGGTTCACCATCTTCCGA
>BDJD01005970.1:18483-32138 GCA_002564525.1 Rosa multiflora
ATAACAGTAACATAGCCAGTAACATGTGATTGACAATGAGTTGGCAAGTGACATGCGATTGACAGTTACATGATCAGTGACATGGTTAGTTACTTAGTTAGTGACATGTGATTAACAGTGACTTGAGGTTAACAGTGACTTGGGCAGTGACCTCACTAACTCATTGACCATGTCACTGTCAATCCCTGGCCATGTCACTATTAACCTCAAGTCACTGGCAAAGTCACTGTTAACCCCAAGTTATTGGCCATGTCACTGTTAACCTCAAGACACTGGTTATGTCATTGGTCAAGTTACTGGTCAGGTTACAGTTGTTATACACATGTCACTGACCAAGTAACTGTCAAGTCACTGATCAAGTCATTGACCAAGTAACTGACTAAGTAACTGTCAAGTCACTGACCAAGTAACTGTCAAGTCACCGACCAAGTAACTGTCAAGTCACTGATCAAGTCACTGACCAAGTAACTGTCAAGTCACTGACCAAGTAACTGTCAAGTCACTGACCAAGTAACAGTCAAGTCACTGACCAAGTAACTGTCAATCCCTGGCCATGTCACTATTAACCTCAAGTCACTGTTAAACCCAAGTTATTGGCCATGTCACTGTTAACCTCAAGACACTGGTTATGTCATTGGTCAAGTTACTGGTCAAGTTACAGTTGTTATACACATGTCACTGACCAATTCACTGTCAAGTCACTGACCAAGTAACTGTCAAGTCACTGACCAAGTAACAGTCAAGTCACTGACCAAGTAACTGTCAAGTCACTGACCAAGTAACTATCAAGTCACTGTCAATCCCTGGCCATGTCACTATTAACCTCAAGTCACTGGCAAAGTCACTGTTAAACCCAAGTTATTGGCCATGTCACTGTTAACCTCAAGACACTGGTTATGTCATTGGTCAAGTTACTGGTCATGTTACAGTTTGTAAAGTTATACATATGTCACTGACCAAGTCACTGTCAAGTCACTGACCAAGTCACTGTCAAGTCACTGACCAAGTAACTGACCAAGTTAATTACTGGATATGTCACTAGCTAGGTTATTGTCAATGTCATAGCCAGTGACATGCAACGTAGGTTTTGAACATATACCTCGTGTCGGTTTTTGAACCCACAAAAACCCATCAACAAGCATGGCTATAACAAGTTTCTGAGAATAATCTTTTCCCACTAGTTGCATAAAAAGCATACAGTAAGAACAAGGGTGAATCACGTGGAAATGGACCCAAAAAAATACAATTAAAGGGAACATTTAGGAACGATCCTAACCTCTAAAACGTTAGGCATGCACTGTATAATTCATTCAAAAGCCAATTTCCAATTAACATAAAAACAAAAGGAGTCCCAACTCCTAACTCCTAACTAAACGAAATAAAGAATCACTCCATTTATCATTAGACTTATCGATCAATATTTTACATGAACCTAAAAAAAAAAAAAGAGTAAAAGAAAAGCAAATTGATTTCATTTCAATAACACATAGCAGTATAGCACCCAACTTCTTGAGCTTGTCAACAATAGGCCTGCCACCTCTTTGGTCACACCCTTCTTCAGCACAACATGAGCTTTTTCCACCAAGTCTTTAGAGTCCACTACTTCCAAACAGTGAAAGTCCTACCCTCCTTTATGATTTTGATCTTTGCTGCCTCGTCAAACTTCTCAAGCTTTATATCAAATGTGATCTTCTCAGAACATGTCTTCGTAATAACTGGAGGTCTTCCTTCAATCCTAAACATCCAATTCAAGCGATCCAATTTAACTCAAATGGAAAAACACTCTACTACCGAGAAATGGAAATATACTATAACCCAAAAGAGACTGATGTCATAGATATCATCATTACAAAAGTAAACTTTAGATTCTACTTAGCATGTACAATGGCATAAAAGCATATAAAATTTGGTGCGGATTGTGTTTTTTTGTGGTCAACAGTAAAAACTGCCAAAAGGAGCTAAATTGCATCACCAGGCCATATGATGAGGAAACCAGAAAGAGCAAACATAGTTTACTTGTTTTTATAAAAGATTAGGTTACTGAGCAGTTAGGTTTGACTCTTTGCATTACACTACTGCAAACCATCCAAAAATGCAAGAAATATTAGATCCTCCTGAGTTTTTTATTACTTGACAAAATCTCTCCCCACCCTAACTAATAAAATTATTCATTCATCAGAATACCCAGATACTTGAAAGAAGAAACCTTTTCATGTATACAAACTTATCTAACATATCATGAATGTGACATGGATTTTGAGCTCTATATAAATTTGAGACCTAATTTCCCCTCTAAGTTTTTGGTACTAATTTATACTGTGCCATGAATATCAACTGCAGCGCCTCAGAATTATCGGGATCATTACAGCACACAACCTAGAGTAGCCCCTATCCCCAATTTTGGCATGAACATCTTCGAAAGAAGACAGAATACACGAAAATGAGTACAACTTACTGAATTGTATCATACTAAATTTATACTGTGCCATGAATATCAACTGCAGCGCCTCAGAATTATCGGGATCATTACAGCACACAACCTAGAGTACCCCCTATCCCCAATTTTGGCATGAACATCTTCGAAAGAAGACAGAATACACGAAAATGAGTACAACTTACTGAATTGTATCATTCTCCTTCGCCCTCGTGGCATTTTCACACACCTCAAGTTCTTGAATCCAATCCCTAAACCAAATTCCCCTCAATTTCCCACCAACATTGCTCCTTAACTTTCCACAAAATTCACCAACCAAACAAAAAAGTCACACCTACTTCTTCAAATCACAGAAAATTCCAACCATCCACGCATTCAATATGAAGTACAACACAAAAATCAGTACCGAATCTACAACAACATAGCCACAATATGAACTCAAAAACTCACAACCTCAAATTCAAGCGAGGCTAATCAAATCGGAGATAGATTGAGAGCATAGTATAAGAGCTAAAGCAAAGCCTGAGGTGTGGAATATAAGAAAACCCTAGCTGCGAGAAGTACCTTACTTCGATTTCGGGGTTTGCAGAGATCTCTTCTTGCCACCTGAGCTGCTAAAAATCTCAGTACCGAATCTACAACAACATAGCCACAATATGAACTCAAAATCTCACAACCTCAAATTCAAGCGAGGCTAATCAAATCGGAGAGAGATTGAGAGCATAGTATAAGAGCTAAAGCAAAGCCTGAGGTGTGGAATATACGAAAACCCTAGCTGCGAGAAGTACCTTACTTCGATTTCGGGGTTTGCAGAGATCTCTTCTTGCCACCTGAGCTGCTAAAAATGTTGACTGAGAGAGAGTGTGTGTGTGAGACAGAGACCTCTGTATGAATAGGAGAACAAAATTCGCGATGAGGAAGAAGAAGTTGTAGGTATAGATAGAGTCTCAAGCACCGAATCTCGGCAACAGCTCCCGTCGTCTTCATGATTGTCGTCGCCTTCTAGTTCGTCTCTAGGTCTCTTTCCAGTCGGAGATGGAGGTCCAGTGGTCACCGGCGATTCGGCTCCAGCCGGAGAAAGATCGGTGCAAAAACACATCAACTCGGAGACAACGAGGGGTTCGATGCAGAGGTGGAGAACCGTGGAGGGGAGTAGCGTAGGGAGGATTCTCTCGATCTGGTTTTGATATTGAAACACAAATTGGGTATAATAATTACTAAGGGTAAAATGGGAAACGAAAATATCACAAACTGACCTTTTTTAACATTACTTCATTATTAATAAGGACTAAATTAATATTACTAACAATTCATGATGGACCCTTTTATCAAGTGAGAAACTAGGTGACTTTTTAATCATTTCACACTCTAACGTGACATTTTCCATTGTGACTTTTTAATCATTTCACACGCTAACGTGACATTTTCCATCGTTTCCTTTACAAATAAACCCTATAATAGGTTTATAAAAACAAAACAAAAAATACTTTAGGTGGTTAAAAAGTCACTCGATGGTCTACGATATTTGTGATATATCTCCGATAAAGTGAAAAATTTTAGGATATATTTGTAAAATATATCTATAAAATATAATAGGTTTATAAAGTGAAGAATAATAGGATATATCCCCAATAAAGTGAAGAAATATTTGTAAAATATGATTAAAAAAATAAATACAGATATTTCTTCACTTTATTGGGGATATATCCTATTATTCTTCACTTTATAAACCTATTATATTTTATAGATATATTTTACAAATATATCCTAAAATTTTTCACTTTATCGGAGATATATCACAAATATCGTAGACCAGCGAGCGGCTTTTTGACCACCTAGAGTTTTTTGTTTTTGTTTTTATAAACCTATTATAACTTGTGGTGTATAGGTTGAAGACAAAATTATAATAAAATAAAAAATAATAATAATAATAAGCAAAGAAAAAGAAAAAAATGGAAAAAAAAAAATTTTAATGAAAAAAAAAAACAGAAAAAAATGCAAAAAAAAAAAACGAAAAAAAGAAAATAAATTTTTTTTTTGTCTTGAAATGACAATTTTAGTTCTCAAAAGTCAGACTTAAAGGTCCAAATTGGACGGAATAGTAGAAATTGGACACGGCTGATGAATTTGGATAGCACGAGAGTGTTACTGATTAAATTGAAACTCGAGGGACTAACATGATGATGACCCCTAACCTCAGGGGGGTAAACTGAAATTAGTCCTTTATATTTTATTTCTTTTTCCTTTTTGTGATCTAAGGCCGTGGAAAACTGAAGTTATCTCGAAGAAAGTAGTCATTGCACTTGGCAAGAGTGTAGCTGGAAATATCAAAGAGTAAGGTTTGAGCTTCTTTTTCTTCTAATAACCTGAAATGGTTTATTTCAGTTGTGACTATGGATTTTGAGGGTCTGATTATGATAGAAGCTATTTGAAGAGTATAGGATTATAGAGGGATTTTATAGTAGGTTGGGAGAAGCCCAATGTGTTTATGAATGTCCCTATTTGACATCCAACTATATTGTTGTTCTGTTGTCAAAGCTCGCTGTTATTTTTTTTCTTTTTCATGTTGCATACATAAATATGCTCGAAGGTGATCTACTGATCTAGAATGTGATCTTTGGGTTGTCAAAGAATGCATCTAGGTCCTAGGTTTGGCCCAGTCTAATCATTAAGAGCCGAGGACTTTAGGTGGAGGTGCACACAAACATGATAGTTTATAGGCTGTATGCTTATTCTTTTGTACATTTGGAAATGAAGTTCAGAGTATGGCATAGGAATGGAGGTGTCAACAAGTGGTGACATCTATAGCTATGAAATCCTGCTATTTGAGATGCTGATAGGCAAGAGATTGATATATGACATGTTTAAAGACGACCTGAACTTGCATAAATTTGTCAAATAAGGCTTTGGCCTCCTTATCCTATTGGATGGTGATCAGAGCTGAGTCTTCTAGCCATCCCAGGTAATCACTTCATCTTGATTTTCTATCTCCAATAAAATACTATTCGTTCACCCAATTTTTAGGAGTTGTGTGTTTAATTTGTTGTCTTTTCTCAGCCAGCTTTTGAGCAACAGCACTAGGAGCCTATTATTGAAGAGGAGCTTTTGAACGAGCACATGGACACTATTGAAGAGGTTTGACATGAAAAACAAGAAACTTTCAACTATGTCATTTTTTTCGTTTACTGATAATCTGATATTAGTGTGCTTTGTTTAGTGTACGACTGGCTTTGATTATCCAACAAGATGCTACCAGTCTACTTTGTTCTTGGGATTTTATGATCTGTACCTAAAATTATGCCTGACCGGGACGGCTAGAAGACTGGGCTCTGATCAAGATGCTACCAGTAGACTTTGTTTGTGGGATTTTGTGATTTTTACTAATTTTGAATGCTATGGAAACTTCTCTAAGTATATCATGTCTTTATTCATTTGAAATTCAGCTTCACCCAACCATTCAATTACACTGCTCAATCTCATCACCTCCTTGAGCTCCATATTATTTCCCCATGAAAAACTGCATGGCATTGTGGCTGCCAATTACACCACGCATGCACACAAAAGCTCTAGATCACTCTCTTGCCCCACATGAGCTCCTTGAAATGAACAAATACAGTTAAGACAGTCACAAACAAGCCTTACACATGATGTATCGCAAAACAATGAATAACTATGCCACTATGACCGTGTTTGGTATGGCTGTGCAGATACAATGAGATCATTGTGTTACAGGAAATGTGTAAAGGGTGAAGATACTCAACTCAATTTTAAGATGAAAGCATAAAAATGAAACAGAACAGATGGCATAGCAGTTACTGTTAATCATCCAAACCTAAACACCCAACACTATCCAACAGAACAAATGGCCAGTAGCACTTGTTAAAAATGTGCAATGACCTAAGTAATTACAAACTCGTACAAGGGTGGAGCATAATTAGACTCTGCTAATCCCATTCCAGATATACTAGTTCTGCTTCTACCAAATGAAAACTTTAAGCAGAAATCTCTTCGGTAGGGCATGGTGAATTGAATTCATCTGATACAACAGCAAACAATTATGCTCCACAGATGATACTAGCAGTCAAAAATGTGAATTCCCATCAACATTCTGGGTCAGTAGGGCATCAACCAAAGATCTGAATACTAATGATTCTAACAGAAGATTTCAAATAAAACAGTCTCGTGTTTTCATGTCATGCTAGGAATGTCTTCAGTACTTGCTAGCTTTAAAATTTTCCCCGTCTAGCAGTTGAGTTGGAGGCTCTTCCTCTAATTGGACTTCATCAACGTCTTTGGGGTTCAAGAAGCTTGGTACATGGCTTTCAAGTCTTCAGTGTGTCCCTTCTCACAAACTCCCCTTAAACCTGGTTCAACTCCACCCAAGCTGGAAGAACAAATCTCGTTCGAGTCCATGCAAACACCCATGGAATTGCCCAAAGATGTCCAATTCCAGTAGAGCTCTTCCTATCAGAAAAGAAGATCCTGGTCCGAGTCCATGCAAACACCCATGGAGCACACCTTCATAGTTTAAGATTTTGGCCAATAGTGGTAAACCAAGACTTTCTCTTCCTATCACAAAAGAAGATCATGAGTTGGAAATTTTGCAATTGCAAAACCTCCCAATTAAGTTGAACGCATGCTATGAAGTGAGTTTGAGAGTATAAAACAAATTGTTGACCTTAATCCTAACAGCTTAAATTTTTGGGAATAGTAAACAACTCCATCATCATGCTAGATCAACTTGTGCTTATTTAAAGTTCATTCCCTGTAGGTAAATAATGACTACCATAATTTCATTTAATTGTTGTAATGAAGAGACACATTAGATATATAGCAAAGAATTCTTGTCAGAATTTTTTTTTCTCAAAAAGTTTGGGTAGAAGTAACTTATTCTGAACTTTGGAGCATAGTAATCCCAAGTCCTAACACTACTACTTTACCTCCATGCTAGATGGGACTAGCGGTCCTTTTTCCTTTGAGCTCTCTTGTTAGAAATTCCAGTTTCTTTTCTTCATCTCACTCACTGTATGTGCCCATATCCAAATATTTGGTAATTGCATCAAGTGTTTCAGCATGTCTACCAGATTCCTGCCCCAATGCAATCTTCAGTTAAAATGACCAACATTTCAATTCTGGGATAGTGAGAATGACCAACATTACATTCTGCATGAAGAGGCAAGTTTAAAAGAACTGAGAAACCATGAGTACCATTGGTCATAGAATACATTAGGTGCTGGTAAATAAACACTTCAGGAAGGCTAACAATCAAAGAGAAAAAAAGTAACTGCTAATAGAGATTCTAGGTGGAAAGACAGTTCTAGCTCACTATTGTACAGCTAAATTAAGATTTTATTTATGAAAATTGATTCCCTCCATATTTGAAAAGGAAATAACTACAAGGGCTCATGTGATACACACTGCCTTTTTTGGAACTGAAGTCAGTTGTCTTTGTAACATAGTTGAGCAAGTTCTCATTTATACAATAAGGGATGGCAGCATATGAACATAATATAAAGTAACACAACTTCTGAGATCCTCAATTTTTCTATAATTTTTTTCTTCAAAAAGTAGTTTTAAGAGGATAATCGGATGTTCACCAGTGCAAGAGGGTTGATAAGCTCTAGCTGGAAGTTGTGTTGGGTGTGCTGCAGGTTGTTACTTTACCTGATTCCTATTATAACACTGATGATCCCAACTCTGGTGATCCTCAGATGCAGATTCTGAAGAGAGAATTTCAATTACGTTAACATTATAAATTGATTCACAAGTATATTCATCATCTATTAAAAATAAATTGAAACCTTAAGAAATCAGGAGGGGATGACCAGTGGGTACTTATACATAGAAGAGTTGGGGTAAGAGAAGTCAAATTCCCATAGGTCCATAAAACACAAAGAATTTTGTAAACTACGACTCCAATTTTTTCACTCAATTACTTTCACAAGTTAGAATCTGCTCTATCCTGCCTGGCAGAACATAAAGTAAGCGTGTTCATCTGTCTTTCAACGTTTTTTATTCTGCATACACATAAGTGATCTAGAGATTTAAATTGTTATATTAATAAGATCCGAGTCTCAGAACAACATAATCCCAGCCCTCAAAAAAAAGATCAAGCAAAAAAAAAAAAAATCAGAAACGTAGGAGTAACCTGTTAAGGAAATTGTCAAAGAAAAACAATGGAAGCTATGCTTTGGTAGTCTCCACATGATACCAAGCAGCCAATATTAATGACCACTGAAAATAACTGCAATATGTCATACTGTGCTCTAGAATCTCTTGTGCCAGTTTTGACAAGCTATTACTGCACCAATTCATGGATAGTTCAAATTTCAGGCTATCCACTTCTCTAATATAGAGATCAATAGTCATCCACCTAGATAAAAGCGAGACATCTTTTGTGACCTGAAGCAATAGAAAGAGGCAAGTTGATATAATTGTGTAGAAGAGCTAGACAGTCCGACAGCATTATAAATTCTACATAAACAATAATCTTAAGTTTGCAATCTAATCATGAAATCTGGCAGCATACTGGAATCCTTAAAACTAAAACCTCCTCTCTCATACCCCAAAGAAAAGAACAGGGAAGGGATAGCACAAATGAAGGTTAAACTGATGGTCTAAAACTTTACACAACTAGGTCATGCTTATCCATCAATGTCTCCGTAGAGTTAAGTAATTGATTCTAAGTACCAGGGCTTGCTTTATTCCCCTCAAAACATGATTTACTGCCCCATGAATTACCAACACAGCAACACCATTACCAATACAGTAAACTAAGTTATGTATAACACAGATCTAATATATGCCAAAGTTATGATTAGTTCATGCTTCAAGTCTTTTGTTGGCATGAAAGGACTCTCCTAGATTTAAGAGAGTAAATAATACCATTAGGAGAAGATTTACGAATAAAATATCAATAAGACCCACGAGTACCTTTGTTGTGACATTGGGATTTCCATCTCGACCACCCCCCATCCAAGAGCCAAACCTGATTGGTGTGCATTTCAATGGAAGTGGTTTTCCAGTTTCCCAGTGTGCTGATAAATAAATTAAGAAAACATTATGACAAGAAGTACAGAAAGACAGAAGGTAGTAGCTACATATAAAGAACTGGAAACAGATCAATACCAGAAACGAATTTGAAGACAAATCTTCTTTAAAGCATTGCTGAAATGACATAAATAATGAGGTACAGCTTTCCAAAGGGACTGCTCCACAATGTTCAAACCTGTGGTAAACAATATATACAATTTTATTTTGTCTATAAGTGATACACACGATTTCAAAGAGCCAAAGCATGTGAATATCAATGAATCTAATGTTGAAGTGGTTTACCTGCCCCAGCTTCATCAACTGGTGTGGGTTTATGGTGCCTAAGCTCATCTGTTTGCCATACAGAAGTTATCTCTCGCACCTATAAAAGCAAGAGTAAAAGATAAAACACAAGGAAAATTAGAGAATATCCACGATATCAATGTCATTAAGATGCAATCCCCCTTGCCCCAGCAAAGTGGTTTTGGAAGAAGAGAATAAGGTTGGAAAAACAATACCAGATCTTCAATCACCATATCTCTGTCTTCACTAGTAAGATCAGGTCGGTCTCTTAAATTTAAAAGATGCTGCAAGTAACTTGATATTATTAGTCTAAACAAATTTTCAACACGTCTTTTAATCATAATGTTTAACATCCTAAAATTTGAGCAAAGTCACTAGCCACTCACAGAAAGTCTGATATGTTTGTATTGTAAGGTTCCGCGATTAATTTGTGTAGGATGTGCAGTAAGAACAATCTCGACCTCCTGCAGCAAGAACTTAAGGTTGAGAACAAGATATCTAAATGACTGAACAACAGTAGAAACACACACACACACACACACACATCTTATGTTCAACAGTGTGCTGATAGAACGAGGCAACATCAATGAAGCAACAACTTGAGCTCATTAAAACAAGATCATTTAATTGGTTGGGTTTTATCTTTTACAGAAACCTTAACAACATGAGTGATATATTTTCCCCACTATTTTCTGTCTAGGCATACAAATCAAGACAAAGGATAGGAGGAAAAGAACCAACCTGCTTGCAAACAGTATCGTAAAGCTGGTTTGGGGAAACACCACGCTGCAGAAGCTGATTAAAAATATCATCACAAGATTTACATTCTTTTGTCTACAAACCCTGCACAAATCAACAACTTTCTCTAAATTCACCAAAATGCTTTAAAATTCACAGCTGAAAGAATTCCAACCAATTTTTGTTTTTTCATGTTATCTTTTCGGAAGCTAGAATGTCATAATTTTAACCGTACAACCAAAGTTAGAAGTCAATCCTTGATAGCCACTACTATTTCCTGAAGCTCTGGTGCTTCATATTTCATTTCCAAAAAAGTATAAACACACAGGCACATATCTGAAATTTAACCCCTTTTTTTTTTCAAAAAACAAAAAATTTAATATAAAAAATAAAATAAAACAGAGAGATCAAGTCGTTGAGTGACCTGTGATGAACTTCAGCAATGCCCATCAAATTGAGGTAATGGCTGAAAACAGGAGCGAGAGTGAGTGCCTCCTCTAAGCTCATCTTCGAAATTTCCGACGCTAGCTTCTTCTCCAGCAGCTCCGCCGTGTCTTCCATCCCTGCCAGCCTCATTCTACAAGCACTCTGAACACAAAAATGCCCCGTTTCAATTTTCCTCATCGGCAACCAAACAAGGTATCGGAAAACAAGACGAAATCAAAAGCAAACGAGAAGGTGCAAAAGCGTGAAAGAAGAAGAAGAAGAGGGAATAGGAACCTATTCTCTTATGCAGAACACTCATTATTGTAAAGCTAAGATGACAACACGAACACCATCTGAACCAACACAATGTGTTGACTGACTGGTAAAATGTGCTCAGAATTTCACTGACAGGGAACTTGATTGAAATGCAGGCTCCTAGAACAGTGTTACATTTGGCTTCTCATTGTAGTCTAATCGGCTTATGCTCCTGAAAAATCTGTGTTCAATGATCAGTTCCTGAAAACTCGATTTGTAGGTGTGTTGGATTTCCTGAAAAGCCTCTTTGTTATTGCTAGATTATAGCATTCAGGGGAAAGTCTAATGGTATAGTGCAAACAAAACAATGGCTGAAATTGGACGTGTTGAAAGGCAAACTATGTAGCATGGGGGATGAATAATAATAATAATATTAAGCCTTGCTTTATGCAACTGAATAAAGGTTAACTAGTCTATATATGCAACTAGAATAAATCCCCGGCATGGAATTCGATAGGGAAACCAGAAAAACCAAATATAATCAATCACCCACAAGCTATGCCGTTTTCTGCAGAATTGAATTCGAAAAGCGAAATATAGAGATGAACGTAAGTCATTGCAATACTTAAAACGAAAAACAATCGGGTAAAGCTGAGAAAAGAAACCTGCATCCATTTGCCGGTGTGAGGAAGATGATTTGATTAGGGATTTCACCACACTCGACGCCATTCCTGATTCCACCCGAGACCAAAATTGATATCGTTTGCAGATTTCAGTTTTCTTCAAAGGGAATTTTGATGTTTTGAGGACGACGGAGACTACCATTTAGTCTTGGAACCTTATGTCCTCCTCGATGCAGCTGCCAATCTCCCCCTCCCCTAAAACCCCCTCTGGTAACTTGATAGTTTACGGTTTCATCTTCCCTGTCCTATGCGAGTTGACGCGGTCAAATGTAATGGAAAAGCTGACGGCATCTGTTGGTCTACAAATGCGTTGGTTCATTGCAGCCTACTCCTTCTCGCCCAATATTTACGAGCCAGCACTATTTAGGTTTATTTAAGGTACAATTAAGGTTGATTAATCTTTCGGTGCTTGTGATAATTCTTGCCTTCGTCCCCGAATAAGAGAAATCCAAACAAATTGCTCATGTACATAATAAGCAAGTGTGCATGTATATATACATACATACTTCTCAAAACATTTTCTATGACTGGTAATTCAATTATGTTGATCACTTATCTAACAGCCGATTAACTCCAGCTGTACTCGATCCATCCATCTTTCCCAAAATGTAATCAAAACCTAGCTGCCAATTATTCCACTAGCTAGTTCAGATTTTTCATTTGAGTTTCCATCATTAAAATGAGATCACGTTACTCACGTAATTACCTGATCGATTCTGTTCATACCAGTAAGTTTCCTTCTCTATCTCGTAAATAATGGCTTAATTAATCAGTTGAAACTATTTCCTTTGACTGATCGTGAAAAAGCTCGCAACTAGCAGCATGAAACATTTCTCTGACACTTTTCTTCTTTTTATTTCCACAATTCTGTGTAGCTTTTTTCTTTTTGAAAGGAAGGATGACCAAACAATTCTGTGTAGATTAGCTAGGTATTAGCTTTTTCACTGTAGAACAATAACAACAATATTAATAATTGATACGAAACTTCTACAATACATTAATAATCGATACGAAACTTCTACTATACATGCATGTATGATAAACAAAACCTGTTTTCACTTCACAAGGACATAACCAAACAGAGAAACTAAACAAGTAAGTGAGCTTTTTAATTAGCATTAGACTATACAGGGATAACTAAAACAGATAAATCAAGAGCTGATGTTGCATGTGGAATAATCCGAACTCATAATGTGGAACCAACTTTTTTGACTAGTTACTTTAATTCGATACATTTACTCTTCAATAGAAATTGAAACTTAACTGAATTTCCTCCATTTCTTGTGAGTCAAAATTCTCATTGACCCTATTAAACAAAGAACACACATGGAGTTCAACTGATTTTGCAGAAAAGCAGGAAGGATATATATTCTCAAAATTGAAAACATGCCTTTAGCTTCTATCAGTAAAGTGTGCATCACATTGTGCACTAAATAGGGTATCTAAACAAACTCTTCAAAAGCTCTAATATACTCGTAAACTGTATCTCCTTTGAATTTGGATAAAATTATAGACAATCAAACACAAATCTAAGCCAAAACGAATCAATTGTAATTCGGTAAACATAAAAACTATGATTCAAGCATTGAATAATCTACAATTATGCATTTTCGAGGCAGCGATACCAGTAACACTGAATATAAACAGTAACAAACGATAAGATCTAGAAAAAAATTGAAGATCATGGAGGCATACAGAGAAGAGATGGATCGAAAAAGTGAGAACACCATCAGGATGAGGATGAAGAAGGAAAGGACATTACCGAAAGCATTCCTCTAGGTTGT